>VWPU01008077.1:0-143928 GCA_013398955.1 Callaeas wilsoni | reverse complement strand
GAACCGCCCGGGCAGGGGGGCAGGGGCCCTCCCGCAGCAGCGATTTCCTCCGCCAAAGGGGTGGTCCGAAGAGGGTATCCCTCTGAAGTCCCCGGTACTCCATATATGGCCAATCTACGTGGGCTTCTATTTTTATGTGTGAATTCTTCCTTCTCTCCCCTCTTTTTATTTCTCACAACATCCTGCCAAGGGCCTGGGTGTGTTAATCTGTTTATTTTCCCTCTCCTCCCTCCCCTCTCCTAAGTTGGAGCAGCCAAATACAAGGAAATCCATGGTTAAGGACATGTGTTGTAACTGATCATTTGAGGGACAGGTTCAAAAATGAGAAAGAGAAATTAAAAACAAAGCCTAGGAATGTACATGAAGACACACGGAGCACAGAGAGCACATCCCACTGCTGCCGAGGAAGGAAATGGTAACTCTGTTCGAGGAAAGTGCCTGGCTTATTTATCATGAATTAATTAAAATATTCATTCCGAGCGTACCTAATTTGGAGCAAATGGAGCTGTCTCCAGTGTGATTTCTAATGGGGAGGAAATCCTTTCATTTCATACAAAACGGTGTATGTTTGTAAAATTTATCTCTTAATGGGGATCTTAATGAAGGTTGAGGATTGCACTCGAAGTGCAATGCTCTCTTTCGCAACCTCAGTCATCCTTTCCCTTCCACTCCACAAGCCTTAGTGCTTTCATTTATGGAACCATCCAGACCAGGAGATGAGCAGCGATGCCTCCCTCTTCCCTGCCTGAGCCTCTCCTGCGAGCAATAAGCGAGCACCGGCTGTGTTTAACTCTGACACCGTGCGTGCAGGCTTTTCTAAACAGTCTGCGGATGACAGAGTCAAAACATCAGTTCCACACAAGCGATAATTCCATCCTCATCCTCTCCTCTTGCCCCCGTCCCCCCACCCCCTTTCGCCCAAGGCGAAGAAAACCGGAAGAGAGGGAAGGCGATGCAGCTGTATTTTGGAGCGCGTTCATCTCGTGTTATGGTTGTATGGGCGTGGGGGAGGGACGGGGAGGGGAGGGGACGGAGGCGCGGGGGAGAAGGAGAGAGAATTGCGGGTGATTCCTCCTCCTCTGCTCTGTAGTTCCCCACAGAAAAACGTGACTGTAGATCGTGCTTTGTGAGTCTCACCCTCTTCCTACGAAAATATGTCCTTCAGTCTCTTTTGAAAGGAAGCAGTCAAAAGTTTGCTAAATATACGAAAAGGAATTCTCAGCCGAGAGGGGCTTCCTGCTGCATTAGAGTATCTAATGAGCTGTGCGCACGGAAACCGCAGGGAAGGAGAGAACCTGTCATGTTCACGGGCTGTAAACACAGCCTGAGATTAACACTGTGCAGACACCCCCCCTCCAGGTGAGGGATCTGGAACAGCAGCCTGATTGGGAAATGGATTTAGCGTCATAAATGGCAGTTTGGGAAAACAAACTCTTCCTGGCCGGCTCCCGCAGGGGTTAATCGAGCACTCGGGTTAGGTGTGCACTGCAGATGGCAAGAGGAATCCCAGAGTGAGCCCTGGTGTGGAATCCAGGCTATCCGTGTGCATGCATCGTGCAACTTCCTAGCACACCGGAAAAGTTAAAAAGGAATTCTCAGTCAGACAGCTTGGCTGATAGGTGCTTTAGAAATAAGTATGATTTTCAAGAAAGCAATGCTAGTACTTATTAACAATTCATATGAACGGTAGATAAGGGAAGGAAAAGAGAGATTACAAACTGTTGTTTTGGCTAAGCCATCAGCACTGCAAAATGCTGGCTGGGTTTGGATTCAGCCCAATAATGCCTCGGAGAAGAATTTCAGTCCTTTGAATACCAGCAGGGATGAATTTGGCTCCTTGTATCAAAAGTCGGGAAGGAAAATGCAGTGAAGGCAAAATAAAATGCAGCATAACTTGGGAAAAGCGATGTAAGGAATGGTAAAAGGAAGAGAAAGCAGAGAGGGAGTGGGAGGAGGATAAGAGGTAGTTTTCCAGTGAGAAAACTGGGTTCAAATTAAGATTCCAGCTCTGCTGCAGCAGAAATCATGTAGTTTAATAAAACAACATAGGGTAGAATCATTGAATAGATCACAAACATTGCCCAATAAGCTTAATAGGAACAACTACCTTTCCTACAGTTACTCTGAAAATGAGCGAGGGAAGGGATGGATCCTGTGTTGTTCAGGAATGTGGATGCCTCTATCCTGGGAGATGCAGAGGGGGGCAGGCTTTTGCACCGCAGCACCAGGATTTCTGTCGCAATAAGTGCTACTAAGCAATTTTAACTGATTCTTTAGCATCTTTTAAGGATAATTTAAAAAAAAAAAAAGCAAAAAAGAAGAAAAAGCACATGGAGAGTTTATTGACTCTATCTGGTAGTGTTTGAACACTCATTTCACACTGTGTACAGGGGATATGTGAGAAGCAAAGCCTATAAACGAAGTAGGAGGAGAAAGAAAACCGGAATTTGGTCTAAGAATGATTCAGCTCCTTCTTAATTATTCAGGCAAATATTCAGCAGGCTTAACAAGCAGTACCTGTGGGCACAGCCCATGATCAATGAGGCAGGGAACATGCTCTCCTGCGTGAGAGCAGCATGATGTGTGTTCCCACAGTACCGACCAGGAGCCGGAGAAGGGCAGAACAGGCAGAGCCTGCAGCAGGCTTAGAGGGGGAAAGAACAGCCCTTGTTTTGTCCATAGTTTGAGATCTGTGGGCAGTGGAAGCTTCCTGGCTGCTCACAGCAGCACCTTCAGCTCCAACTCGCACCCCTGCGTGCTGCAAAGCTGGGCTGTGAGGCAGCCAAGTGAGGGAAACACCAAAACGCCGACAGTGCCACCAGATCCTGGATGTTATTTCCTGAGCTCTCTTAGAGTCAGTTGTAACACAAAGACTGCCTTGATTCTCTCCACCTTCCTCAGACATTTCCTTTTTTTTTTCTTTTACAGCAGAGAGAGAAATATCTTTTTTATCCAAGTGCTGCTCATCTATGCCTCAAGTATGTGACTGGGAAAGAAATTGAACTAAGCATAAAACAAGTAAGAGAGGAAAAATGTACCTGCTTTGGCACTGAACATTTCCCAGCCTCTCCGATTTCTGCCTTTTCCCAGGCTGAGATGCCAAGGCATGCCCCAGTCTGATACCGGCTGTGCAAGAACAGTTTGAGGATAGAGCCCTTTATGCAGAACTCCTAATTACCTTCTGTCATTCACTACTCTTTATGTAACTCTGAATTTTGACCATCAACAGTACATGCCCCAGGCTGCTTCAGATTAAATTTGAGGGAATGGTTGGGCCTAATTTTTCCCTGCATTTTCAGGATCTCTAGATACTCAGTTAAACTGTGGGCTTTTTTAAGGACCTGTCTATGATCAGGTGCTCCAGTTTAGGCCAAGCCAAGATTCCTCTGAGGCTTATGTTCAAAAATAGAGAGATTTAAAATATGATTGTAACATAAACCCTTGGAAATGAGTCCCCACCGATTTCCTGATCACTCTTTTAGATGTGCAGAGCCAGATCCCCAAAGCTATTTTGGTACCTGAGTCCTGACTAGTTGCTTAAAGAGCAACCAGGGCTTAAATATTTGGTGAGTCTGGGTTCCACTGCTGCCCCCACTTCCCCTGCCTTGGCTGGGTCCTTCTCACAGCTACGCTATAACTGTGTCATTTCCTGCAATGTCAGACTTTAACATCTATTATCCCATATGCAAAGGAGAAGTAGTCACAACGTAACCACATCTCTGAGGATTATCATCTGGCATGGAGGTAAGACTGGTCTGAGGTCTCCAAAAACCTTGCTAATGGGAGTTTTAGGCCCAACTCAGCTTTCATGAGAAGAAAGCTCTGCCCAAGAGAGTCTCAAAGATATTGGACACAGAGGAAGGAGGAGTAGGACCATTTGATCTATATTTTATAGAGGAAAGAGGATATAGAAACAGCTTTCTCTATGTTCCTGTGACAGAGACAGCAGGTAAGGATTTAACTGCAATTTTTAATTTAAAACAATCCTGATTTAGTAAAATAAACCGTCATCAGATTTTAATTCTCGTCCTGTGCATGTGACCCTAATTTGGGAACCATTTCAAAAACCTGCCTAAAAGCTGAATTAAGAAAGGGCAGAGGTCCCACAAAGCAGGACATAGGCTTAACGGAGAGATGTGACCATCAAATCATGGTACGACTCCTTCTGGCTGCTGTGCAAACTGAAGGGCACCTAAAGACACCAGGCATTTCTGTTGGATCCCAAAACATCCAATGCTCCTTCAGCCACACTTCTGAGCATTGCTGGCACTGGCTGGGTGAGGCCTGTTCGGGTGAAGTGTCAGCCAGGAGTTAGGTCCAAGCCTGGGAAAAGGAGGAGATACCAGGGCCTCGGAGCCCAGCTCAGGCTGCCTCAGGCCACGGGCTGCAGAGCCAGGCTGGAGCAGGGAGCGCGAGTTCCCTCCAGCCACAGCGAGTCAGTGCCTTGTGCGCACGCAGAGGAACGACGGAGGCATTTTCCACCTGTAGGAGCAGCAAGAAAAAAGATGTGGGACAAAAGTTCAAAAAATGCATCTTTCAATCTGGCCTTTTAGGGCTTCTTCGATGTCCCACCACTGTTAAGTTTTACAGCATGCTGAGTAAATTGACTGCTGGTTGGTGCTGCAGTCTCTTGTTTCTTTTGCCTAACTTTTCCATGAGCACAAAAACACAGTGGCATGCACCAATATATTACCACACTACATCGTTTACTTGCACTTCTCCACATGATTTTAGCCATATACTCTGACAACTAATCTTTTATTGAGTGCAAATTAAAGTGCTGGTTTAATCCACACTTCTAACAAGGTTATGCTTTTGGGGGCTATTGCTTGTTTACAGGAAACACAGGCTATCTAAAACTGGGACTTTTGGAACTGAGAAGTGCTATTCTTTTTGTGTGCAGGCTTTGAAATCAGTGGAGCTGTGATGAGTTCAATAAGCTGAATTGTGATTTTTAATAATGCACCTGGAGATGAGGTTATGGCTGGTCGTTCCTTTATGGTTATAATTGCCAACTGCACAATACATGTGTTTGTTACAGTATTTATTGAATCATTTTTGAATGCTGTGAAGTGGTGCATGAGTACTAACTTCATTCCACTTGTGCCTGATTATACTGAGTGAGGTAAATGGGATTTAAGAAGGGAAATAGAAACCTCACTGATCTTGAAGCAAAAGACAAAAATATAAAGCAAACCGGAACGTCCCTTCTCCTCTCAGATACTGGTTTCTGTCCATAAGACAGACAGCCCTTAGGGTCCCCTACACAGGTATCAGTTCAGGGCCATCAGCTGTCACAGCAAATGGTGAAAGCCACAGCAGATGAGGAGGATCTCCTGAAGATGCTAGCCCACACCAGCATGAAGGCTAGAGCTGCCATGTCAGACCATACCATCATGGTGATTCCTCTGGCTTTAGCACATGTGATGCCACTTCTTGGCTCTTTTGCAAGGAGAAACATTGGCCCTTTCCCTGGCATCCTGATGTGTCTCCCACCCTCACCTGTGAGGCAGCCTCAACTAATGCAAACTGGCTGAGCTCTTTTGACCCTAATTTTTTGCACCTGGCCCTGATTCGTTCCATCCCGGCTAGGATGTGGCTGTGGCTCCACCTCTCCCTTACATGTGTAAAAGGGCTGGTGAGAGACAGATACTCTTTTGTCATGAAATTTCCCTTGGACAAACTTTATCCTGGTGGACTGAGTTTGTAGCTCAAAGAGGAGCTGTAAGTGCCAAGTTTTTTCCTTTCCCTTGCTGTTTCCTCTCCTTAGAGTGCGTGGGAAGGTGTTGACTGTTAGTAGGTCTAGTTCCTGCTCTTCCTTTAAACTGGGTCATCGCAATTTACCCTCCTACCTGCTGTAAGGATTTGGGGTTTTTTTCCTTCTCTACCCTTTGATATTATCCTTCTGCAACTCTCCCTCTCCTCCCCTTCTCTTCCCCCTGTTTCCTCCTTACACTAAACAGGAGGAAAGTGGGTCACTTCATAATTGCTCGTCTCTATTTCAGAGAAACCCAGAGGCACAAAATGGAACAAACAGGTAAGTGTCACTAATTCAGGGGAGCTTTAAAGATATTTTCCTTTTGGATGTCTCCTGGGCTTGCTTCACCTGCTCCTTTCCCTTTGCTTCCAAACTCCTGATGTAATAACTAGTGCTGCTGTCTGGTTGAGTAGCTAAAATTCAAGTTGAGACTAAATGACTTGAGATGCTGAAAGTGAGGTTGGGCTTTTTCCATCTCTTTTTTATACTTTTACTTCAATGGAATGAAAAAAATTTATGAAGGGGATGACTTGTACTTAAATATGCCAAGGAGGGAGTGATTCAGTGTTGATGCAATAATTTGCAATAACCCTGGGCATCCACAGGAGTGATTCAGAAAAAGGAAAGGCTTCCTCACTCATTAAGTCTTTATCTGTGAGCTGCCTGCCACACAATAAGACTTTAGATCATCCTCAGTTAGACAAAACAAGAGATGTGCAGTCCAGTCAAGCATACAATTCTATTTTTTTTTAAATGTAGGCTCAGTCCTAGGAATTCTTTTGCCCCCAAGGCCTCATTTTGTCAGGGCCATTCTCTGCTGCTTTCAGTGAAAAACTTTGTGTTAAGCTGAGTGAGGAGAGAGCTGGAGTCAGGTTCCAGGCGTGGTGTTAGAGGACTTCCAGCATTAGGAGACTCAGTAGCTGAGGGTGAGGGCTTTGACAGACAAGCATAACGTTTTTTCTTTGGTTTGGTTTGAGATCCAGGTTTTACAGATCCTAGGACTGTGCTGCTTGCTATTGGCTTTTACACAACATAGATAATTAATATGGATAATCAGACAAGTGGGCTTGCTGTTCCTAATAAAGCCCATGAGTGTTACTGCCCATCACAAGATTATTACTGCAGGGTTTCAGTTTTGACTTTTGGATAACACCTTTTGCTCCAATTTTTACTGTCATGTAAGAAAATGTTTTCTCACCTTGGCAAATTCTCTTGTTATTTGCTGTGCAGAGTGGAGGATGAGACCAAGCTCTAGAAGGCCAGAGACCTGTGTTTTGCTCCTAGCCTGGGTATTGAAACACCATGCCATTCTCGAAAAAGTGACTTCCACCTTGAGAATTGGTGCTTTGGGCTGAGCTACAAAAGCATCAGCCCCCCTGTGAGCACTGCCTGGCACAGTCCTTGATGGTGTTTCACAGAACATGCTGCTCTTCCCCTACTGAAACTGGGGTTGAATCTGTCTGCCTCTCTTCCTGTTGCTTCTTCCTTCCTATTAAGGTTGTAAATATTTCCATCTTCACATATTGTTTACTGTACATCTGCCCAGTGGGACTTGGTGCTGCCTCTGTAATTTACCTCTCCAAGGAGAGCTGGAAAGCCAACAGGGCAACTGCCTGGAGAGGAGGCCTCTGTTTGTTAGGCAAAGGGAGGGCAGAAGCTTGCTGATCTTTTTGGAGGCTCATTTCTGTCACTAAAGTCTCTTGGGAAAACCTGATGTTTCTGTTTAATCCCTGCCCAAAAAGGGACTACATCAGACAGGGAACCCACTCCAGGGGAAATGGCAAGTGATCCTATGCGCTGTGATGTCAACTTTGTCACATGGCTGTGCATCTGGAATAATTCAGGTGACTCAAAGGAGGCCAGGTTTATTTTATACAACAGGACTGAGTTCTAAGATAGACCAGACAAATATGTACCTTAAGGTGTTAACCCTTTCTGAGCCTCAGATTCCAAACACATTGCAGTAGGTTTAAAATTGCTCCTGGCAGTATTCCACAGCCTTGTTTGAGACAAAAAGGAGTCTAATGCATCCTTGGTCTAACAGGAATACTCTCTCTGAGGATTTATGGGTCAATGCTTTCATATATCTCTAAAATGGGAGTGAAAACTGCCCTGGTAACTTCCTGAGAGTTATTTCAATTTCCCCTCCTAGTGTTCTGCAGATAATTTATATTTTTTTAAATTGATAAACTTGCTGAAAATTACAAGTGAGGGAAACAAATCTGTCAAGAACTCCTGAATGTGGAGTGTTGTTTTTTCTTCCTTCCCTCTCCTAAAAAATCTCAAAAATGTTCAAAATATTTTGAGAAACCAGTGCTCCTCTGAAGAAAAGTCTACTTCTCTCAGCCTAATTCTTGCCCTTGGTGTTTTTAAGGTGTTTTAGGGAGTGTTCTTTGACCTGCCTGTTTCTAAAATATGCACAATTATGGACTCCTCTTGAGTAATTAGTGAGCCTTGTTCTCACATGAGGTATATGCATAATATGAAGCTGAATCTGAGATGTCAGTTTGCTGCTGAATGTTCATTTTTCATGCAAGTACCGAACACTGGAGCGTGATAACACTTGACCACCTGCACGGCTGTGAAGCCCAGTCCTGGTGTGGCAGGAGGTGCTATGGGTCAGGCCTGGGTGTGTTGTCATGCTGAGGAGCTGCTTTCATGTTGCCTGATCAAGATGTGCTCTTGCAGTGTAAGAAAATGAGTGGGAAGGCCTGGAGAATGTGGAGACCTGATCCAAAATCCCCTAACACAGTTCTGCAGACAGCTTTGGACTGAGGGATGATATGGATTCCTGTTGGATCACTTATAAATAGTTCCCTAGAGATTCTCTTTTATGCAGCAAAAATACTCATTACTTGAAGACTGTCTGAGCAACCCACCCACCAGTCAGACTGCAACTCTCACACTTGCCAAAAAAAGAGACCCTTTATTAAGAGGAGTCCCTCGGAGCCAGCCCAGACCACAACTGAACATCCCCAGGTGAGGATGAAACCTGCCCTGGGACCTCTGTTCAGCCCATTACAGCCCTTATCAGGCTCAGCTGCCTTTCCAGATCCTGTCAGTGCCTGCAGCAGTGCTTCCTTTCTTGCTGTGGGCCTCAGAGAAGGCCTGTGGCATTTTTGTCTCTGAATCATGTCAAAAATGCTTTTGAAAGATGTCCAGAGACTTGGTCTTACTCATGATCTCCCAGCAACTTTCCAAGGTGAAGGGATGGAGTTAAAATATGACTAGAGAAATAATAATCTATTTTAATTGTTTATGATCTTGTTATTTTATTGTGGCTGCTACAGCTGAAACAATGTAATGTTCCTCATGACCAGGATGGTCCAGATAACAGGGAGATTAAAATAGACCTTTGCCTCTGGCATTCTTTTTGCTGTTATGGTCTCAAGGGATGCTGGGGATTGCTCTGCTGGGAGCTGGGCTGTTAGTTTGGCTGAGGCTGAGCAGAGGAGATGGGGGCTCCTTATGTCCTTCTCTGCAGGCAGCGTGAGCCTTGGTGGAAGCGAAGGCACAAGGTAAATGGAGCTGGTGTCCCTGCTGTGGCAGCTTCTGTCCCACCCCTGATCTGGATTCATGGTTTGCTATTTGACTTTTCTTGCACCTGGAGGATGGAGGTTAAGCCTTTGCAGTATCACTGTTGACCACTTGTTTTTTCCACAGCTCAAGGAAGGCTAAAAGTAAGGTTTAATGTCTAGGCTGACTCTTGGCTTCTGGGTGACAGACTGCTGGGACTTGGCTGCTTGTATCAGGCTGAGGTTTGTGCAGGGGAGCATCTGAGGAGAGGCAGGAAAAGGTGAAGAATTGAGGATGGAGCCAAGCCCTGGACAAGCAACTGAGTTGAAGCTCTAAGGTCTGTCTGACTGTAAAAGGACAACTAGTCAGCCAATTCTTATGGTCTTTGCCATGACACAGTGGCTGGGCAGGGAATTGTGTGTTACCTGCTCAGGAACTTCACCTGTGGTGCTAATGCTGCCTCATGTGATTTGCTCCAGTGTTGGCTTTTGCCTGGTCCTTGCCCCAGACTTTGTGAGCACTTGCCTGTCAGGGGATCCCAAGCAGCCACCCAAGTGTTTTGTGGGAGTGAATTACTCCTTAGGTGTTTTCAGTCATACAGCACACATGCAAACGAGACCAAGATGTGCTGAGGTTTATATCTGACTCTTGTTTTTAATAGTTCAAGGAACAGGAGAAGTTTCTGCCTGCCCCTGAAGCAAGCAAGCAATGTCCAAAGCCATATGCAAGATGAGACTGGACATGAAAATAGCTTTGTTGCAGCTTGTCTTTTGTGCCTGTTATGCCAGTGTTGAGGAATACATTCAAGGCAGGTAGCTCAGGACAGAGCTGCAGATTGAGCTCTGAATGGGTCAGCATGAATTCAGGGCCTTTTGCCTCAGATTCCTGCCCTCCTCAGCTCAGTCTGCAGCTCCACCCTGAGCTTCCTGCCCTGAATGTATTCCTCAATAGTCAGGGTGCTCCTCCTGCCTCCCCAGCCTTGCCCCAGTGTGGTGCAGAGCCTCTGGCTGGCAGAACAGCAGGGAGCAGAGCTGCTCCTGTTCTCAGTGGGCAGGACTCTTGGAAGGCAGTGAGCTTTCATGGAGCAGGAAAGGTCTGCAGGGAAGGCCCACAGAGGCTAGTGAAGCTCTTCACTCTGAAGCCTCTTCACCTAGAGGGTGGTTGGGCACTGAACAGGCTCCCCAGGGAAGTGGTCACAGCACCAAGGCTGCCAGAGTTCAAAGGAGCATTTGGACAACACCCTCAGGCACATGGTGACATTCTTGGGCATGTCTGGTGAGGAGCCAGGAGTTGGACTTTGATCTTTGTGTATCTCTCCCAGCCCAGAATACTCTGTGGTTCTGTCATTTGATTTGGTTTCTGAGAATCCCCTTGTTCCTGTGAGTCACCTGGCACGTGGCCCTGATGCCTCACTGGGTGATGCTCTCTGTGTCAGCACTGGAGCCTCTCTGCAGAAGGAACCCTTCGGCTCATCGAGCTCTCCTGCACAAAAAGCCCGGCAGGTTGGCAGAATCGATCATGCTAAGGCAGAAATAGCTTTGTGCTGGAGCCAAGGTCCTTTCAAGGTAGGAGTCCTTCATTTGGGTGATTTTAGCAGCACTGGGCTTGTTGGTAATCTCAGCTATTTGAATTCATTGGGAGTCCAGCCCCAAATACATGGTACTCAAGGAAATTAAAAATAATCCCTTTGGAGTGCATATTTGCTTTCTAGCTTTCAGCTACTTGAAAGCTGCGCTTCCAGCACTTACACCTCCAGCCACAGCTGGTAGAAAATGGACCAAAGATTGTCACAGTACAGAGCTTGGCAGAGTAGGAGCTGCCCTGCTGGTGTCGGGGGAGTTGGATCATATGCTGCCTCCTAAGCTTTGGAGGCTCCTCCCAGGAATTTTCCATTTTTTCCCTGCTCCCCACACATGTGCTTCTGAGAGGAGCCAGAATGTAGCCCTGCATGGATAGGGCAGCATTGCTGTACCCTCTTGTGTTGCTGCAGGGGCTATCCAAAACTTCCAGCTGTTACTACTCTGTCACATAGATAACCATTCATAACACAGCCTTATTCACACTGAACGCTGGAGAAACTTCTGGGTGTGACAAAGGCACTGGAACTCTTCTCTTTCAATTGATCAGCTTGGTGACATTGATTGGTTTTGCTGGGGGGAGGGTCAAGGCTCTGTACAATTTGTTGTTTTTCTCTTCCCCCATAAACAGATAATAATACAGCACAGGCTGAAGGGAGGAGCAGCCTGCATGTACTAATAGCTGGCATGACATTTCCTTGTGGAAATGTAGCTTACCTGTATGAAGAGCCAGCCCTGGCACTGCTTTCTTCCCGCATATAGAGCTTGGGATGCTGCCATCCTATGCACCAGTCCCACTGCTTATTTGGCAATAAGCAAGTGAGGCCTTGCCTGATACTGGGTATGAATCCACAGTAGGCAGGAATTCTCCCACACACTGCCAGGGAACAGATTTATTGCCACATATCCACACACGGTGCCGAATTCACCTAAGTCTCTTCTAATGTTCTATTTTAATTGCTTGTCTCAGCCAGCCGATGATAAATCAGTCTTAAATTTGCAGTGGGGATTTGGAGGGGTAGGGATTGAATGAGATTTTATTGATATTATTGCAAAAGGTTTTTTCTATCTTTTCCGGGTAAATGAATTCTATCCTTTTGGTTGTATTAAAGATCTTTCAGAACCAATCTGCCAGCATCCCTCTCTGCACACTAAGCAATCACTGTGCAGACTGCTGCATCCCCAGCCAGCAGAATGCTGCGTGCTGGCTGGAGCGCTCAGCTCCACCTGCCTGCACTGGAAATCAGACTGCAGGGAAGAACTTGTGCTAGAAGCCTCTTGTTTTCTCTTTGGTTGGGTTTGTTTTGGTTGTTTTTTTTAAACCCATTCTGTAGAGCTAAGCTGTACTTTTGCAGTTCTTGTGGGACAGCATCTGAAGAGTAACAAAAAACAGTGTGTGAAACAGTTCTCCCTCTCTTTCAATGCAGAAGCAGTTGGCAGGCCATAATCTGAATTTTAGCATCAAAGTTCAGCTACTGAGTTTTATAAGTTTTTTTTTTTAAAAAAAAAAATCTGTAGAGATCTTATATTTTTCTTTCATGGCATATAGCCTTTTCCAAGAGGGGCTTTTGGGAGCAGTGGGTGCATCATAATTTGAATATATCACCATCAGTTATAAATGAACGTGACATTAGTGCCTAAAGCAAGACTAATCCTATCTTCTCTTGTGCTATATAATATATATAATGATGAAGATACTCATGCCCCAATGAGTTTGTGGTCTAAAATAGGGAAGATTGGCAAAAGGCAGTAGAAAATAGCCATTTCTGGTCTCTGCTTTTTTGCTTTCAGTAAGTTTTCCCTGCATACTAACAACTCCAAGACTGTGCAAGGTAATGGTTATGATTAATCCAAGAGACTTGGGAGGTATTTAAATTTAAACTGATATGCTTCAGATCATAATTCAGACTCTCTCTGAGGAAGAAATTATTGATTTTGATCTTGATGTTTTCTTTTTTCCCTTGAGACAGTCCTGTAACTGCCTAACTGGGGAGATGATGGGAAGATAAAGCAGTGCATGTCTCCTCATTCCAGACCCACCTGGCATCTGGGGCAGGTCCTGTGATGGGCACACGTGGTAGGACGGTGCAGCCACTAAATGGCCTTGCAGGCACCAGCTGGGACCCGGGCGGTCCCTTGGGTAAAGACGCAGCAGCAAATCAGAATAGGGCTCAAAATAGCAATTAGAAGCAGTTCTGTGGTGGGCAGCAGCTCAGGTCACACAATAAATGCCATGGACTTTGGGCAGTGGACAGAAACACTGGGGAATCTCCTAAAGGCCCTTCAACTTAAAACATCAGATTTAAGGAAGACTGACCCATGGGCTTCAGAACCCAAACCTTTGGAGTGACAGTGCTTTGCTGTGGCAACTCTGAACCATTGTGCAGACTGGGAGGCCTGTTCCAAGAGTCGTGATCGATTTTGCTATGAACTTAGGTGCTCCAAAAGGATGCTTACATGGATCACTGGGGTTCGGCTCCGTGTAGGTATGTGCAAGTATCAATAGCTTAATGTAGGTGAGGGAAAGGAAGGGAAGACAACATTCAAACTAGGCAAGATTTTTGTAGGAAAAGCCCATGCTAATAAAGGCATGAGCTTCGTTCACAGTTCTCAAAGCAATTTGCAAGAACCTGGTTTGGCAGGACAAACTGTGATTCACTTATATAACATTTTTTCCTTAATATTATAATATTTTTCACGGTTAGGTCTGGCAGTTTCCACCTGAGTCTATTTAGCAGTCAAACAATGTAAATGAACCCCTGAATTCTCAGTGCTTACTGAGACCAACAAAGTACGAACTCTTTCTGATGGCTCCCTTCCTGGGACAGTGAAACAGGTCAGGATTGGGTTCCAAACTGCCTTCACTCTCTGTGGAAACTGCAAGGCAATGGGAGGAATGAGTTAATGAGATTCCAGTTCTGCTGCAATAAGCTTTGCAGGTAAACCTCTCCACATGTGGATTACCTTTTGTCATCTGAGAAGTGGTGATTGGATTTCTCTCTTGAGATCTAAAGCCTTTGTTTTCATCGTTCTGCACATCTTGACTGGAAGATGAAATACCCGATCATTGTGTGCAAGTGAAATTCAGAGCTCTGGTTTGGGGAATCCACCTGTGTACTGCAAAGTTTCCAATTTTTTTCTCCCAGGACTCCTGGCTATGATTCAGTGGACACAGCAATTACTTTGTCTTTAATTTTTAAAAAGTTTGAGCTAGGATCTCAGTTCAATTTCTATTTTGTGAAGTGAAAGATGAGAGCTCTTGACATAGCCCAAGATATTAGGAAATGTAAAAAAAGGTAGAGAACAGAAGTGTACCATAAAAGGTGAAATGTGAAAATTTTGGGTGGGGATGTGGCAGTATCCTCTAGTCTGAGTAGGAAGCTGGATGTTCACATCTGGTTGTTTTTGTACAAAAAAGTACTGGGGTCTGGGAGAGAGCAGGTGAAGCAGGAACATGCTCAGTTTTGTCTGCTTAGCCTTCTTTAGAAGTCAAGCAATAAAAATGTATCTTGATATTGTGGAATCCTCAGACCTAAAGAAAAAAACAGCAATGGTGCATTCATGGAGGGGAAGGAGTTTGGGAAATGGGGAGTACTTGGGTGTTACCCCTCAAAGGTGGAGGTAGAGATTGGTCAGAACAAACAGCTTAGCTTGGCTTGATTATACAGTGGTACATTAAAAAATAGGTAAAAATCACTGCTTTTTTCTCCGGAGGAAGGCAGTAACTCATGAGGAGACTTTTTTCCATCTGGACTCACTACTGTTTTTGATGGCAACCTGGGATTAAGTCTTCATCTTCCACCAGTTTAATGAATTTTTGAGACACAGAAATCAGTGAGAAGAGGAAATCTCTGAGCTGCCATGTCAGACAGAACAGTGACAGAGACTGTCCTGCTTGGGCAGAGGTCGCCATTTCCTCCATGAAAAGGAGAATTTGTACAGTAATGGTCTCATCTTCCCTCAGCAGGAGGCTGGAGAGATTCAGAGGATGTATTTGTGATGAGTTATTACAGCTGTTCCTCTCCTGCAAGACGCAGTATGGTTAAAAGGCAAAACATTGCATAGCCTGGTACTTGTGGGTGCTGCTGCTGTCTTTCCGTGTCGTTTTCATCCAGGCTTTGAAGCCTGGTGTTTGATAGGACTGTAGCACATTTCCTACAGTGCTCCAGGGAAAAGTGTGAGCCACAGCAGTGATGGTTACGAGAGCAGAGGTTGCTTGGTGGCAGGTTTATTGTTTTCAGGTGGTGTATTTTGCTCTTCCATGAGTCGAAACCAACTAGGAATATTATATTGAAAATATCTTGAAGCCTGCCTCAGGGGACATGCTGACTTCTTCGTAAGACACAAGGGTGCTCTAATGAGAAATGATATAAACAGTAGGTAATGGGATAAAAATCCCAGCTGGAAGTGCGCTAGAAATTGTAACTTGCCCCATTATCTTCTCTTCACTTCCAAAGCATGATTTATTTGATGGAAGAAGTCCAAGTGTGTTATATTTGCCATTCTTGGAGCACCTGGGCCAAGACTGATTTGTTGGCTTGTGTTTAGGGAAGGGATTGACTTTAGTGTAACTTGCGCTGTAGCAGCATGGCCTAACCAGCACCAAAACTCGGGTCAGAAGAAATAGGACTGTGTGTACAATAAGGCCCTGCTGTCCTCATGTTTTTCAGAAAAACAAGTACTTTTCAGAAGCCTAGTGAAAATAAATAATGAAAGGGGTACTGAGATCAAGAAAAAATAATCTGTCCTGGCATTTCATCTATGGATACTTGAAATATTGCAGGAATCTGAAATCCACTGGGGGAAATGAGTCTGTAATGACAGGGCTGTGCAGGAGTTGTTCTGAGAACTGGAGGAAGACACAGAGTTAAAAATAAAGCAAGGGAAGATGCTGCAGTAACTTAGCCCACTCTATATTGCTTTTGTATAGATGTGGGGGAGAAGGCAGGCAGCAGCTGGCTGCTTCAAAAAGCCTATTTTTATTAAGTCAGATTTCAAAAAGCCCAACCAGTCAATATGGGGTGTAAACCCTTAAGATCTCTTCTTGTGATGGTGGAGCATATATTTTTCCTCCTTCTCTTCCCTTGCGCTTCCTGCCACAACAGGAAAGAACTCAAGAAACTCTTCCTCCAGCATCATTTTTCTGCAGTCCTCTTTGGTTCCCAGGGTACACAATATGGGAGAAACCAATTGGAGATCTGACCCTGAATGAATTCTTAATTTCAGATTTCAACCCAGTAGGAAGGGGACTGATATTATCATTGGCAATTACTAACTGATATTGGGACAGAATCACTCTTCAATTTACTTTCTGGGGAAAATCCAGCACGACAGCATCTATTTCCGTGACCTGTATTTTTGGCAGTGTTGTATTCGTGCTTGTCTCTGAAGTGCTCTTGGGGTGCCTAACAGAGGTGTCCGTGTTCCCTGAGGTCCAGTAGAGCAGACCACACGGGTTACTCCAGTTGCAGAGTTCTTGGAAGCAGCATGGTCTGAACAAGCCCATCGCTTTGTTCCCTCTTAGACCAAGGGAAGTTCTTTAATCCTTCAGATGATGTTCCAAAGCACAGAGTACTGATAAGGGGTGGGATATAGACAGGCTGACAAAAAGATGCCTAGGAAAGGAATGATCACCTTCCTGAGGGAGGGATAGGATGTTGGATTCTGTCATTGTTCTCTGCCATTGTGTCTTATCCTAGTCCTTCTCAATCCATAAAGTGAGGAGAGTTCCCTTTAGCACTAGGCCTCTCCCAGAGCCAGCCAAGGCTGGTGAAGAATCTTTGTGTGGTGTGAATGTCTTACAATTACCTTCAGGTAATTTCATCAGTCACCAAAAGGACATCAATGACCTTGGGCAGCTTGAAGTGTCGTCACGGGTGAATGATCCTGTTACCAACTGCTTTCAACAAGTGTTTCCTTTACAGAACACCCCCACATTATGACTGCATAGAATGTCTAGAATGTTGGTGTCCTACTGAAGAGAAGAATGAAAGCGCTGGGATAGTTTCTCTGCTGGCTTAAGAGGAGCTGCACAGATGGCAATGAAGGTGGGTTATATCGTGTCTTTAGGGGAAGGGACTTGGTCGATTGGCTCCTCTTCTATGTCAGAAGAGATGTTGAAAGCCACTGTGCTGTGTAGGGTGCCAGGGCCATGCGTTTGCTTACACACAGGTTAGCTGAACTCCAGTCTCCTTTTGCTGAACCAGATCTTAACCTCTAGGCCAGACCAAAACCAGTCTTGAGAACCAGCAGAGTGACAGTATTGATGTTTGACATCTGTCTCTTTCAGAGGACAAGACTGATAAACCTGCAGCTTCATCTGGGCCTGAGGCATCCAGATCCTCAGGCATGGTGGGCCAGTGAAGCTGATCTTTCCAACCAGCCTGGAATCTTAAATCTTCAAGACAGCTGAATCTGTTCCTGGGTTTAGTTTGGTAGAGGATCTCAAAGTGATGGTATATGTATGTGGACATAACTGCTGTCTCCTGAAGTTACCCAAATTCTGAGGATCTGACTCTCCTACAGGGAGCAGAGTACCAAAGGCTACTCTCCCAGTAAATTCCTGAAGTGTCTACAAGATGCCTTCCCAAAAGCAATCTCATGCTGCTCCAAGTGATGGTTTGAGGGTGAGGCTCAGCAGTGCCCTTATTGCTCACCTGGGCACAGGTAAATGATGAGTGTGGCAGGTGAAAACACCTGTCTACAACCGCATTTATTAAAGAGTCTCCTTTTTACCTTTTTAATAGTATTATTGGCCCTGTAAAGGGGTGGAAGTGGATATAGCAATATTTTCCCTTCTTTTGCACCCTTACTCATCTCTGCCCATGTGTTGGAGCAGCTGTCCTGTAGGGTGGTGAGAAAGTTTTCAGGTAAATATTGATTATCTCTTTGTAGTAATTCAGCAAAAAGACAGTACCTTACTTTTCACCTGCATTGCATCCCTTCTCTCAAGTGGATTAGTTCCTGAGGAGTATCCTTAGGAGAGAAATCCTTACATATGTGAATGAAACAGGCCTTTAAAATAGGTACAGAATTCCTGATAAAGGATCCCCAGAGTCCTATAACCATTTTGCTGCCTCTGTTAGTGCCTAAACAACAGGGGATGTTGTGTGGGGAAGGGAAATGATGAGAGGAGCAACGTACCCTGCTAACGAAACTTACCTGAACAGATACATCCAGGACCTCTGTGTCTCCTTGTACCTGCCTCATTCTGAGCAACCTGTTAAGAAAGGGAAAAAAAAAAAAAATTAAAGCTCTTCCAACCAGACCCCCATGGAAAAACAAGATAAATATCAGCAGAGCTCTTGCTGCTATGGGTGGGAAACCCACACAGCACCAGGATCAACACATCCCTGCCATGTGGCAGCATCTGCTGCTGCCCTGGCTTGGCACAGGTTCCAGTGCTCCTTTGTACTCCTCTTTGATCCGGTGCTGTGTTCAGCAGTGGGCACTTGATTAATTCTATTTTCCTAGTGCTGAGGGGGAAGTATGTGCAGCTGGAGGGGGAGGAAGAGCTTGCTTTAGACACCACATACTGGGAGATGCTAGCTGTCCTCAGGGATCTTCTGATTCTCTCCGAAGTGCAGCGCTGTCTCAGGAAGGAGCTAATCCTGTGAGATGCTGAGGGCCACCAAGTCACTGACATGTGAGAGTGTTTTGAGGCCAGCGGTGCAGCACAGCTCACTGCAGCCTCAGCCCTTTCCTTCCCTTTCCACCCTGTCAAAGTCAAGGCTGCCTTTCCTGCAGCACTGCCCTTCTGGCAACTGTGAATCTCTACTGCTTGCCATAACCTCAGTCTGTCGTCTGAGGATGCAGTAGTTAAATAACAGTCTGAGCTTCTGCAAAACCACTGTGGGAGTCCCTCAGGCCACCCACGCTGCTTATTCCTCCCCCGGAGCCCCAGGGGGCAGAAGCAGTGACTGTGTAAAGGCTTTTGAGGACAGCAGTATAAAAGCAGCTCGCAGAGTGGCCAGCACGCTCCAGCTTGGTTGGAAACCGCCTCGTCCTGCATCAAATGCTAGTAGGGGGGATGTATTTCTCCTGGCCTTTCCTGGTTTGCAAAATTCGTCCATCTTGTGACAGAAATGGGCATGAGGAGAAGAGCAGGGATCTCTTTCTGACCAAAAATCAGTCAAGATAGGGATAATCTTTTAACCTAAAACTCTGACTATTTCCAATAGCAGTGGTTCTTCCTCACCAGGGTTTCTCCATCAATCGGTTCTGTACTGCTTTCAGGAAGACATCTGCCTGCTGCTTGTGATGGAAGTTGTACTCTTTGCTCTCTGGGATGGTTTCCCCTGGGTGGAATATTGGTTCCCTGCCTTCCCTAAGGATAGCCTTTGCCTACTGCTTGTTTTCCTCCCTGAATGCCTGTTTCCAAGGGAAAGTGCTGCTTTATGGTTTACACTCCACTGTTGCCAAAGCCCTGGTGAGGGCTGTCAGAGCCCTTCCCAAACTGGTGATGTGCCCAGGTGATGTGGACTGCAGGCAGCGACTGCTGCTTACCCGGCATGTGCTTTGGAGCTTCCAGGAGCAGCAAAGCTCTTCTGTAAACTCCAGCGGAACACAGGCTGTATGTTGAGGTAATCATCATCCTTGATCTTCTCCTCTGAGACCCAGCAGTTAGCTTATTTGCACTCTGTTGTGGCAAAAATACAAAGAAAACAAATATGAAAGATTATTTAATGAACTCTGGAAATGAATAATGAATACATCGTTTTTAAGTGGTTCTTCAGGCTGCTACAGAGTGCTATCCTGAGATGTGAGAGCGGGAATCTTGGCTAATACAAAGGAAGGCAGTCATTTGGTTCCTGAATGAACAGCTCACAGGATGAATGGGACAGATAATTGTTTCTTGAAGCAAACTTCTCAGGCATCAGTGTGTCTAAGGAGACTTGGCAGTGTGCTGAGCCTTAATTTTTAAACAGTGTGAAAGATGGGCTTGACTTACCATTGCTTTGAGTTGGTGTAATGCCACTGACTTCAGTGGAGAATTTGTAGCCCTCACATATCAGCTGCCTGGCTATTCATTGGCACTGCGATGAGAAATGAAACACTAAGCAAGGTTTTCCAGCAAGACTACAATTTTCTGGAAGACCTCATGCTGACAGAAGAGTAGAATATATGACTGACTTAAACTGATTTGTTACATGTCTTGTGTTAAACACATTATCTTTGCCATGATATCCTGGCTTAGTCCTTATCTGAAAACCAAGAATGCTGTTTGAAACCTTCATCTGTTGGGAGACTGGCTCACATTTCAAATAAGTTATACAGCATTTTTTCCTAGACTGAAAAAATTCAGGTTGGTCTTCAATTATTGCTTAGAACTCAAAAGGGTTTTAGGATAGCTGTACATTTTGGGTTTGGTGTCCCTTGGAGTCCTTGGTGGATAGACTCATGATAGTGAAAACATCTGAGGGATGGATGACTCAAGAAGTTTCCTTTTTAGAGTGTCTTTAAAATAACTTCCTTTGAATGAGAAAATCAGAAGGATTCTTAAAAAAAGCTAATGTGTATTTCAGTATGGTGTGAGTGTATGGATAAAAAAAGCCAATTTAAGAATTAACACTCCAGGAAAATTAATAGCAAAGGTGCAAAGTTTGTAAGTTACCAACAAGGAGAAAATGTGCAAGCAGCCAGCAGCTCAGGCTTATCAAGAAAACTATTTTCTTGTGAAGGCATCTTTCTCGTCTGCGGCTTGCAGAGGTGTCAGGGGACTGAAGTGGAGGTGGTGATGGTTGGTGGAGGTGTAGGAGCCGTGTTGAGGATCTGAGCGCTGCCTGTCTCAGTCTGCTCAGCCCTTTCTGCCTGCCCTTGTGGTGCTGTGCCTGGCCCCCACGATGTGATGGCTGGGTCTCTGCAGCTTGGGCAGGAAGCTCCCTACAGGAACAAAATTTCTTACCGAGGCTCTTTTCCGTTCCCCTCCATGAAGCAGGCATTGGTTAGATGGTGTGGAAGTAGGCACCTCATGCAGGGCTCCCTGCCAAGCTCCCTGGGAGCCAGATGTTAGTGGCAAGTGAGTTTAAAGTAAGCCCTTTACTGAAGTGTGTGTGATGTGAAGAAAGTTTAACTTCTCTTTTCACACTCTAGAGATTATTACAAACCAGTAAACTCTTTGGTGTAGCACATGGTTGGTTTTGTTATGTGTGAGACACAGATGCGGTCCATAACCTTCCTTTCACATCAAAGTTTGCATCTTGCTTCAAGGTCAAGAGTGGTTTTCTTAATTCACTCTTCTCTTACAATTCATTTCCCCCACCTTAAAAATTAAGGGGTAACACTTGTGTATTGTTGCATGTAAAGACAGAAATTTGATTTTTAAAATATGTCAGACGTCTCTTTGAAATTGGGATCCCTAAATATCTTTCGAAATCTGGAGCTGTGCACCAGATGGAGAATCAGCACTTAAAGAGTAATTTCACGAAGGAAGTGGAGTGAAATTATTTCCTTTAGCAAATAGTTTCACAGCATGAAGAAAGAAAGCAGAGCCAGCATCTCGTACAGGGAGACTGTGCTTATTCTCCCCCTCTTCATGCCTCTTTTCTAGGGTTTTGGGGGTTTTCTGGTGGGGTTTTTTTTCCTCCTATGGATGCATTCAGGCCGCATCATGGTACAATGTATGGAATGTGCCAAGCTAGGTGTTGGTTGCTCTGTTATTGGCATCAGTTGCAGGTCAGAGTGAACATTTTGTGTCCCATGAAAGGCTGAACCCATTTTTATGTCCTGAAGTGATTTGAGAGTAGATATAAATGTCATAGATACGCTGAACAAGAATTACTGGCCTGCGGAGTTAGTCCAAGATAATGTCAGAGGCTCTTCAAGGCAGGCTGATAATGTGGTGTGTCAGGCTTATGTAACTGGATATATATACCTGGTTATGTGCAAATGTAGGGGCTGCAACTGGGGTCAACACCCCAGGAAATGGACAGGAAAGTCCCATCAGCTGCCAGTGTCAGAGTATCAAAGACTGGCAATGTCCCTGGTAGCGAAAACCCAGTCCCTGATCATCTCCGAAGACAATAGTGACACTGCAGATTGTCAGGAATGAATCTTAATCTAGACAGCCTAGAAGATCTCCAAAGTTTCCTTTTCCTGGATGCTGGGGACATGTGCAGTGTGCAAATAGGTTTTTTGCAGTGTCTGGGAGGGAAATGAAACTTTCTAGACAGGTGGAGCTCATCAGTTTGCAAAAAAACAGCTTCTGCTTAGAGATCAAACAACTGCCATATGGTGTTGTTTTTTCCTATAGCACAAACATATTTAGCTCTGCCAGGAGAAGTCTGGGGAACTGATTGTTGGTGGCCACATAGGATATGGCTAAACTTGGATTAAAACACTACCAAAGCATGGAGCAGCTTTGGAGAAAGGAGCTGAATGGCAAGTGCAGGAGGGAGTGATGCGGAGGGTCACTTAGGGAAAGAGGTACTGCTTAATTTAACCTCAGGTTTTTTTAATGAAAGCTTGGCTGCTACAAAGATACAGGTGTAAAAAAATAAATAAAAAGTTCTAGAACCCTTTATATAACTAGACTCCTTCACCAAGCTTTGAATCAACATTATTTCTGTTTTAGAAAAAAAAACACAAACAAATAATTGCATGTTACTGCTCTCATTCTTGGCTATAAGATAAAATCTCATTAGGAGCTGCAATAACAGCACATCTAAGAGCAAAATTTGGCTTAAAATGCTTTCACTTTCACAACACCCACTTTTCATTTGAGTGTTCAAAGTCGCTACAAAACGTTTTTGAAAATTAGCTATTAGCAACATACTGTAGTAATTTTTCTAGTGACAACCATTGCATAGAACATCTACAATGTAATGAACTTTTTGCAGTACCTTAAATTTGTCTTGTTATTGTCTATCAAGTGTTGTTATTGCTAAACTTGTTCCAGTGCTGACTCAGTTGATGAGCATAATTTTACTATGTAGGCAGCCCTAATTCGTGATGATCTGGGGCTTCACATAGCATCTAGAACCTTCTTCAAAAGCCATTTTGCAAGTGACTAAGACGGTCATGAAAGATCTTTGAGCTTGAGGTTTGTGCTCTAAATGCAAAGCAGCATTTATTATCTGGGCTTTACAAGTGCAGTTTTAATTTTGCCTTTATTAGTACTTCATTAATAAAGTGGACAATATAGGAACCATTTGCTTCTCTGGGCTCCCAAGCAGTTTTCTTTGTCACATTAGGAAAGGGGGGGGGGGGGAAATCAAAGCTTATAGCATTCAAGACAGCCTGAAAAAATATTTTTCTTTTCCTTGGCCTCCCTTCCCCCTTCCAGGCTTTCTGCTCCAGTAGCTTGTATTGTAGTCATACTATGCTTGGAGTGACTCGAGAGCATCCCTAATGCTGCATCCCTGGCACCGTAAGCAAATAAACTATTTTTGTGCAGCAATCTGTGAGCTGCACTTCAAGAAACATTCCCTTGTCTGCTGACAGACACTTGGGAAGGCTCGGTGAGGTTTGAGCAGAGAGGGCACTGGCAGAATGAGGAAAGTTCCTTGTCTTCCTTGGTGCAATAAATTTGAAGCAAGAGGAGGAGGGGTCAGATGGCAGTGGGCTTTCCCTCTCAGTCCATCGGCACTTTGAGAGTGAGGGGTTCTGCTGCAGCACTGAGCCGCTGTTCTGTGGATGCTGAAATGCTGTTAGCAGGGAAATTTTCTCTTCTTGCATTCATTCTGTGAGAACTTTTCCTTTGCTGTGTAAGCTGCGTAAACAATAGATAGGGTTTTTGTAAACAGCATTCATATCTGGTATCTTCTGACCTTGTGTACATTATATTAGGAAAAAACATTTCTAAGTGGGTGTCTGAGACTTTGACCAATCCCCCTAGGAGAAGTGTGAACACTGTTTAATTGCTTTATGGAACTAGAATATATAAAGGGTATTGTAAATGTCGTAAATAAGTCATTCCTCACTCTGGACTCCTGCCTCGCTGCATCTCTGAACCTCTACTTGGAAGTCCACAGTTGTCCACGTTCATACCTGGGGGCTGTGCCACAGAGAGTGCAAGAGGAGCAGGGAGAGGCCTTGCAGGATGGCTGGTGGCCATGGCAGACAGGAGCCAACACAACCTTCTGAAGTGCATGAAAGGTCAGGGGATGGCACCTTGAGGTACAACTTGGTGATACAGACTTGGTGATAGGCAAATGGAACTTGGTTTCATGCGAGTTGTGTTCCAAATTTGATCGTTTCTCAAGAGGAAATTCTGCCTTAACACACCCAAGTCTTGATCTGAAAAGGAAGCTGCCTCCACCCTCGGCCCATTGTATCATCTCTGTTGATGAACAGGGTGTGTGGAGATTTTCACACCTGAGGTCTGGCAGGAACAGATGCATCCCCCTGGAGTGACTGGTGCCAAGGTTAATTGTAGAGAGGGTGTTGGACACCTGCAGGATGGAAATTATGGCAGGGTGAGATTTCACAGAAAGTTGGATTGCTTTGTCCTTAGATCTGTCCTGCCAAGGCAAAATCCTTTCCTTCCTGGAAAATCACAAGTCTCCCTGCCCTGAAGTCACACTCAGTACACAGGAAAGCTGTTTTTTCCTTTGTTTTCATTGCTAGAGAGTTTCCTGTAACTGCATTTGGATTTTAAGCTGAGTTTGTTGAAGTCTTATGTTCTTTCTCTCCCCCTCCAGTATTTCACAGGAGTCTTTTTTTCCCCTGCCTTTTGTTAGAGAACAAATTGCTCCTACACCATTGGAGCTGTGGTTTGCTGTGCTCTTCGTACAAGATGGTTTCAGAGAGTGGAGGATTGGATCAACCTGCTTGACTACTCTCCCCATATGCCACTTGTGAGGCTTCAAGGCTCACCTGCTTTTTAGCAAATCAGAGTTGATGCTGTCTGACTTCAATGCTGGCGGAAGCTTTTCCCCTACTTCTTGGGCTTTGTGGATGGGCTGTTGGCAACTGTTCCTGACTGCAGCTGCTAAAGCCTTATCTCTCTCTGTGTGGAGGTGCAGAAGTTGCCTTCAGTGAGTCCCTGGGGTCTCTTGCTGCAATGTCAAAAGCTTGTTTCATTGCAGGAATGGGGCAAAGTCTGCAGAAGGCCAGTTCAGTGCACTTAACTTAGAGCTGGCTTTGCTGGGGGAATTGATACCTGCAGCATAATGTGAGTTGTAACCAGAGGTCTGGTGTCCCAGCTGGCTCCAGTTAATATGTGAGAATGGCACTACTATTATCAAGGATAAAACTACCCTGCATCCTATAAAAAAAATCCAGCAAGAATCCCTCAGATCTTATAAACACTCGTGTTACACTGCTGACTGCTGGTTCTTGGGGCGGCTTGAACCGCAGCCTAGGGAGGAGCCAAGAGGTGGAGGAGAGCCAAACTCCCTCTCAGAGTGGTCTGGCCTGGGGTGGAATTAACCTCTTTGTTCAGTGCAGAGGAAAAAAAAATTCAAAGCAGGCCAGGGTTGACCTACATTTGATCCTTGCAATGTGCAACTTCTGCTTCCTGCTCTTTTTTTTTTTCTGGTGACCTTTTGTTCCTAGGAGGTAAGAACTGCTTTGAGGCATTGCTGTATGTTTCATACAGCAAAACTTTCCTTCCAAGAGGAAAGGATAATTTGAAGATCGTTATTTCTGTTACAGGAAATCCCAAAGTCGAATTAAAAAAAGGAAACTTGTTCTTGTGAAGTCTTCAAATATCATAGGATTAAATCTCTCTTTAGATTCTGACATTATGGATGGGATGATTGCCACTGATCTCTCATATGTGCTGTGTGCTTTGGAATAGGATGTTTTGCCAAAGTCTCTCCTCACCACCAACCAAATCTCAGTGAGTGGGGAAGAGAAACGTGGTCTGTGCCAGCGGGGTGAGGCAAGGGCTGGGGGCTGGGTTTTCAAACGTCAGATGATGTGGCTGAGAAAAGTATGGATATTTTCCTCTGCATGGGAGAGAGTGGAAAGAGCAGAAATTGGTTATTCAGAGGACAAGAGGCGATCCAGAGGAGCATATGGTAGTCCAAGGAAGAGGTGTGCCAATGCTTTTTTTTCTTGGCTCCCTTCCGTCTGTTTTCTGGAGGAATGAAGGCACGGGTGAGGAAGGACATGAGGAAAGCTCTTAGGGCTTGAACAAGGCTTTTGACCTTGAACAAAATATCTGCATTTGCAGAATTGGGACCTGAGGCTTAAAGAAATTGGGAGAGCTGCTCTCAAGCCCTAAGTGATGGATGGCTCCCTTGAACATTCTCCACCCTTTCCTTAGTGACCACTACCTCCAAGCTGCTTTGAGCCTTTAGTTGATGGAAATAAGAATCTGAAAAGACTCTTCTTTAATGGGAGCGCAGGCAGCTGCCTGAGGCTATGAGCTTCTCCCATCATCACTGGAGTGCTGGTGGTTCTATGTTAGGTTTACTCCAAGAGATGCCCAATGCCTTTTTCATGGCTCCTAAGAGAGAGGGAACTGGCAGACTTCAGGAAATATTGTGGCTTTTCAATGATGTTTGCCACCAGACAGTTACTAGGCCTCTTGGTGCTCATCTTTTGGGAGTCATTAGTGAAGAAGGGCATTTGTGTTACGGCCTAATTACATATCAAAGCATGTGTTTTGGTTTACTTTCTCAGTGAGGAGGGGGCTGGAGAATGTGCAGGTGAGGATGAACAGAAGTGGCCGTTCCCAGCAGCCTCCCTGCTGCAAGATCAGCTACCCCTGTGGTGGCACAGTGTGCGTGCACTGACTGGTGCATCATGGTGTTTGCAGACGTGACTTGTCCCAGCTGATGCACTGAGGGAAGCAAAAACACCACGTGCAAAGCCCAAGATGTCTGCAGGCAGCAACATCTTCACAAGGTCCCATATGTAGCAGGACTCGGACTCAAAACTGAACTGACCTATTTTGCCTTGGTGACTCCTGACACAGGCAAAATGCTATCCAGTCACAAATCATTTCCATGAGGGCACTTGGTGCCTTTTGCCTGGGTTTTGTCAGCCAGCACCTTTTCCCTTCTGTGCAGCTACCCAGGTGAACTCAGCTGAGCAGCAGGAAATACCCTGGGGGCAGAGAGCAGCCTGACCTTATCAGTGGATATGTCCCTTTCATTTGAAGGACGCTGAGATTATGGAGTCAAAGGTGGGAGATGGAAAACAGTGTTTGCTGGAGCAGAACATCAGCTCCTGCCATGTTGCCCCTCCTGCACCGTGAAGTGAAGCTGTGACCAGGGCCAGAGTGCAACTGGTCAGCTCCAGGTTTTGTTGTAATGTTGAGTTCAGGTTATTTGTGCAGCCTTGCTTCTGCTGCATCCCACCTTCTGAGAGCTTAACTGCTTCCATATCTTCTGTGTGCTGCTTTAAAAGAAAAAAAAAGAAGGGAAATAACTAGAAATCCATCTGTCCTGTTTTGTGGCATTGTGTTTAACACCCACACGGGGCTGAGACCTTTTGATTAGCTGTACTTTGCTTTATGGACTAGTAGAGCAGTGAACTGTTGGACACCTGGGTGAGGCACTTCTGTGCTGGCCCCGTTTATTTTTCTCTTCTCTCCGTAATACCTCGTGCTGTGCAAGATCCAGCTTTGCTTGGATCCTGCACAGCGCCCTTCCCGTGTCCAACTCCTGCTCAGTTGTGAGCAGTCAGCACAATTTATTTGCTGTGGAATAGAACCTGTCAGCAGATTTTGCTCCTTCCTTGTGGAAAGGCTGAATCCAACACAGTCAGTGCTGCCACTGTACTCTGCATTATAAACTCTTCTAAGCAGGGATTTGCGCTTGCAAAGCATCTTCCTCTGTCCCTCTCTAGTGGCCAGCACACAAGCAGAAATTTATGAATTTCCACGACCAAAACAGTTTGCAGAGTAGTGGGGCTTGCTGTCAAATGCTGTGATTGTCCCTCGATGATAATCATCCAGCATGGAATATCAAGCTATGGCTCCAAAGGAATAGCAAGTCAGAGCCTCCGTTGATATCAGCCTCTGCAATCCCTCTGAAGGCAACACAGCTCCACCACTTCACACCACACATGGTGGGTGCCAGCCTTTATCTGGCATCTCCAACTCTAATAGGAACATACGCTTGGCTAAATTAAGAAGGAATATTTTTGTGCTTTAGTACAAGCATACTAACAATTCCAGTTTATTTTAAGGATGTGTCTTAAAAGCATTAAAAGTGGCATAAAATAATAATATATGTAATTTACCACTGTGGAGACTGTCAAGTGTTGTCATGCTACTGGCATTGTATTTAATACCCAGGCTGCCAAGAGGCATCGCTAATAAATTTGCATTAATATACACAGCTTCTTAAAAAATTAATTACCCAAAGTAGAGCATCATGTACTGAGACTCTCAAGCAGGAGAGAAACATTGAAGCAGCACTGAAATCAGCAGTCTCAGAGCTCCTTGGGAAGCCAAGGGCGGCTGGAAATATTGCCCCAGCCGTTCTCTCCTGCCCAGTGCATCATGATGGGGATGCAGACACAAACTGACAGCGAGAAGCATTGCCGTGGAAAATTCTGAAGGAAATCATAGATTTGAACTGGCCCGGAGGCTGCTGTGCTGCTGCCGAAGGCTGCTGTTGTTGCAGCTGCAAACTGGAGAAGCTGCAAAGAAATACAAGGAACCTGTTAAGTCACAGAAGGGAAATGTGAGCTTTTCTAACGTTTTCCCAGAGGCGGGGAGGTGCCAGCACTTCACAACACGTGTGGGTCACACGTTTGTGTGCTGAGGAAGGTTTGCACGGGTCAGAATGTCCAACAGCAGCAGTGAGGCAGCGCAGAGCTCACCGAGGAAATGTCTGATAACCCCCGTCAGCCCCTTTATTTTCCTATGCTTCCATCAGCCTGCAAATGCAATGGCAGATTGGGATGCTGTTCATTTGACTGTAACAAATTAGCAGCAACCACTCAGTCTCCAGTCCCTTCAGTTTCTTCATGTGCTGGAAATGGCTGGAGATGCATTTTACTGCTCTACGTGGAGGAGGAAAAACAAATTTTTACTGGTCACATATATTGATACCTTTAGTCAGAAGCTGAACAAAATTAGTGGGATTTGTGAAAACACTTGGGCAGCTCGTGGCCTTTTCTTCTTTTGTCCTTTAGCTTTGCTGGGTTGTAAGTCTGAGCTCTGGTGTGGCCACGAGGGGTCTGACCTCGTTGCCCACAGACATCCCTTATATCAGCTGAGCAAAGGGAAGTAGGCCCAGGAATGTGGATTGTGCCTGAGCCAGGCAGAGTTTCTTTCTCTCCAATGAGTTTTTCTTATTGCTGAGCTCTTTGCAGCTTTCCTGCCAAGAACTTCCCACAAGTGTACGTATTTTCCTTCATTACTACCTGTAAGTGAATGCTCTGTCTCCAACTCTGTTAAAATTATGAATAATTTCCAGCTGTCTCATGTACTGTCACCTTGTAGGGATTTATGAGCTCTGGGCCTGTCCCCTCTGAGTGGAGGCAGTGCCATTGTTTCTATTGCAGTCACATGTCTCGCTGTCCAATTTCAGGGTTCGTCACTCAGCAGTGGAAGTTCTCTCTGGGCTGGAATTTGGAAAGTGGGCTTTCAGGCTAGGAGCAACTAAGAAACATCAAATGCAGCTATTCTCTCTTATACTTATGGAAGAGCAAGGGAGATGGTTTTAGTGGCAGTCTGGCTGCTTTTGGTGAGTTATTGGAAGTTAAATGATTTTCAAGCAGTGCAACATTTCTGCTTTTGCTGCAGCTTCTGTCCCCTCGGCATCTCCATCTGCCCAAGGCACATGTTCAGTCTGGGGAAGGAAGCTCAGGTTCAGACACTGCTGCAAGTCTTGGTGCTCAGACAGCTCTGGGCCAAAATACTATGGGCTAAAATACAACTGAAGACCATAAAAGGGGCAGCTTTTAAGACAAATTCTTCAGTTTCTCTGAAGCCAGCCCTGGTCAGTACTTGTAGGCTCCTTGGCTCTCTATAGATGGAGAGGAAGGCCAGGTATAGTCTCTAAGAGCTGCTTTTTGATTTGAAGGAGGCTGTTACAGTGAGAACTGACATATTTAATGACTGCCTGTTTTTCTGATTCATCATTTCAGAGCCATGTTTATTCATATGGTGGTCTGGGTTACCTTCGCTCTCCAGTCCCCAGGAAATCATGTTATTAATGAAAAATGCTTGGGCTGCCACTGGAGTCTGAGGGTTCACTGCACAGAGCAGGCTCAGGGGACAGGAATATCCCCTCGGGAAGGCTGAGGGGGTGGTTGGCAAGGAGAAAGCACCTACGCTCAGTTCTGCAGCAAAATGAGACACAAATCAAATGCTTTCACACCAAACAGGGAAACTCAAAGGGCTCCTTTGCTGACCAGATGTGCTGAGTAGCAGAAGGGGAAGGCAGAGCTGGGGGTGTGGCTCTGTGTGTGTGTGTGTGTATGTCAAAGGATCCATTGCTTTCCATCCAGTGTAGGATGAACTGGTCTGGTAGCTGGGACATCATTTTAGGCCATCAAAAACGAGGGATATTGGCAGTGGGTTGAGCTGGACTCCAGCTCTCAAAAACAGGCTGAAAGCTCTGGAGTGGGTCTAAGGAGTGAAACGGGTCAAAAAGCTCTAAATCTAGGAAGGCTTTGTTTTTACATCAGAATGAAAACAGGTGCTTTCCCTTTCTTTCTCTGCCCACACTGCTGGGAATGCCATTCTGGTGAGTACCTTGAGGACCTCCCCCTGCCATGCTACTTCACCACCACCTTTGCAGCCCTACTCCTGCAGCCAGAATTCCAGGGCAAAAGAGGATGGAGAAGGGATTGCTCTCTGCTCCAACATTGGGAAGTGGGGATACAAACAGGGTCTGAGGCTGTCGCTCCCATTTTTTGGTGGGAGAACTCCCCAGGGTTCAAGACTGCCCTGTGCTTCTTTCCAAGGCCAAAATGCAGAAAAAGTGCAGGTACAGTGCTGTCAACAGCAGGCAGTCCCCACCCTAGAGGAGGATGGAGCTGTCGAGATCTGCAGACGGAGGATTTTGGAGGACTGCAGTGAAACAGGCAGCTGAAAACATTCAGCTCCATTGTAGGGGGGAAAGAGACTGCTGAGGCATTGGGGAGGGCAGGATGCTCTCTGTGTGAAGAGGAGCTGGCTGTGTCTCAGGACAGGCTGCGCAACCTCAGCTGCTCCTGCGAGTCACCGGGGACGAGCTGTGCTGTGGGAAGGGCTCTGCGTGCGGAGCAGAATTCCGTGCTAACGTGACGAGGATTTGTCTTGTTGGTGCCTTGCTGCCTTTGATTTCCCCAGAAACAAAGTGAATCCCGCAAGGCATTTCTTTCTCGCTTTCCTCCTGAAGTCTGATTATTTGAAGAAATTCAGGAATTGCGTAGTTTAGGGGAAGGTTCCTAGGAAGGCAGCTTCTGTCTACCTGATGCTGCATCCTGAGACTGAGGAAAGAGCACCCTGGGAAAAACTGATCTGATGCTCAGTGCCTGCAGCTCCATGGTAGCCCACAGGGGTTTAAACCATCACAGGGCCTGGAGCAACAGCAAAACAGGGTAGCAGAGGACTGGGGATGCAGCTAGTGAGGGGAAAATTGTTGATTTCCTCTGTGTTACTAGCAGCATCATTTCAGCCTCAGCTTATTCCTGCTTCCAGGTCCAATGTTCAGCCAAGCTGTGGGACAGACCTGGCTTCCTCACAGCAAGGAAGTGTGAATCCAAATCAGCCATCACCCTGTTTCTGGAGCAAAGCTGATGCTCCCAAGGAAATCCCTGTTCTGGGGTGGCAAGGCCCTGTGCCTCGGGGCTATTCCAGTATATCAGGGATTTGGCAGCAGGAGAGTGGTGGGGTTGATGGAGCAGGGATACACTTGGTCCTGTTGTACTAAGGACAAAATGGTGGTTGAGTATTTAAATTTTTTTTATATTAATGACAAAATGGAATTTGAGTATTTTTATTTTTATCCTACTCTTTTATTTTCCCCTCCAGCTCTTAGTAATGCTCTGCTGCTCCTCAGCCAGGCAGCCGGGGGGCTGTGTGACCCTGGCTGTCCCAGGCCCTCCTGTCCTCAGGACATGGCTTTGCAGCTGGGACTAAATCCATGTGCTAGCCAAAACACCGGCAACACTTTCCTTTGAATCAGTGTCTCTGTGGGAGCGTTCTCCAATATAACTTTGGTACTGTAAATACTAGAGATATTTACCTTCTGTTTCAGGGGAGTGAGGGCTTTGGTCTTCCAGCATGATATTTAATTCCTTGGCTGGGCTTAGCCTTTATTGGCTCTGGGTTGTCGGCCGGGGGGCAGGGGAGCTGGGGTGGATTTCTGCTTGTTCCCTCCGAGGCGTGTGAGGTATCACCTGCTCAAGCAGATGGCTCTGGAGGAGTCTGTCTCCAAGGAGCTCTGCTGGCTCTGGATGTGGCAGAAGTCACAGTGCAGAAATCTTAGCAGCAACATCACCTTGCAGATGTTACCCTTCACTCGCCACCGGTTTCCTCCCTCCAGAAAGGGCTCTCTGATTATTGCTCCTAGCATGGGAAAGGGTCACCATTACATGTGGGTCTCATAAGCACAGAATTTGTCAAATACAAACACTGCCACTGAGACGTACATTGACCCAGAGGCTCTTGTGGCTGCTGGCAGGGTGATGCTCCACAACTCCTGTGGCCCCAGGCAGCCAGGGATTGTCCTAGCTGAGGGCAGGGCCAGAGGAAAGGCATCTCTAGATTTCTCATGGTCTTTTAAAAATGGTCATCAAAATGTTTCCATTTTCAATAGCAAGACATTTTCAGCGGTTACTAAACAATTCTGAAAATTAAATATAACTTTTTTATCAAAACCCAAGTATCTCTATACTTTCCCTTTTCCTAGTTTACCACTAGAAATGTAGAATGCTTGGAACAGAGACTAAAAATACCCTCAGGTTCTTAATTATGGCTATTTGCTTGTTTCAAAGGGTTAGTTTTCACTATTATTTAGAACTGGTTGCCTAAAGCAAAGCACAAAGTTTACACAACGCTCTTGCGCTGATCTTTTGTCAGCCTGGCCACCCACAGGCTTGTGTGGCCGTGGAAGGTGGGTGAGGACACACTGCAGCAGGTGATGGGGACACATCACGGATGCCACCAGCTTTCTCGTCCTCACCTGCTCCCTGGAAATGTCCCCTGAAGCACACAGCTGAAGGGAGAAGGGCTCCTGGGTGAGGCTGAGGTGCTGCACAGACACCCCCGGCTGATTTACCCACTCCTGCAGGGAGCCAGTGGCAGTGCCAGCACTGAGTTAGGTTTCCTCCTCCTTAAATTTAGACTCGTCAGCCCTCACCTCTCTCCGAAGCTTTGTGAAGCATATTGGGATTCAAGGTAGTTACAAAACAATGTCAAAGGTGTTAAAACGATTACCATAAAAATACATCTGTTTTCTGCAGTAATGCCTTGGAATGCCACAGAGCTGTTGGGAACCAGAAGGGTGGCACACGGCTGCCAGAGTGTGTCTTGTGTGGACTTGGAGAAATCTGCTAAAATGGTAGGATTTTCTTTCCTTTTGAAATCATTATTGTAGGCAGTTAGAAAAAAAACAGTTCTATATTCTGTGTGATGAGATATTGATCTAACTTCTAAATCCCTCTAACCTGATTAAGGCCTTAAGAATTTCAACTGTTGAAAAATAAGATTCTTTTTTTCAATATAAATATCTTAACATCCCTAGTGCAGCCTAAGTCTTTCCCTGAGAAATTCAAATAGCTCAGCCTGTAGGGATCATTCAACCCTACCAAAGGCTTTAACATATGTTTGTATGTAAATATAGTTTACGTATATATTAAGCTTTTATATGTATGTGCAAATGTAGATTACGTATATGGCAGTTTGCAGCCAATCTTGAGAAGAGATTTTCTTGGTACCTTTTCATGATATGTAATTGGGCAAACAGAGCCTGATATAATCCAGGCAGTTTCGAAATGTCTGTTATCCTTGTCATCCTTGGGATCACACCTTCCCTAAAGGGAGGTGAAGCTTGGGCATATGGGGGTGATTGCAAAGATGCACCTTCCTCTGTGGTAAAATTCACTTTATAGCACATGCTGGAGCAGGTGTTAGTTCAGAAGCCCTGAGTCCTGTGATGGAGCTGGTCTGGTCCTGCAGATCACAGACCCTTAGGAGCCACCACCCCAACAAAGGTGGGAATCTTGAGCTTCCTTGGAAGCGGGAAGCCATGATCATTTCACTCTGTGCTGATTTTTTGGCTTTGGCACTGTGCTTCCTCATGTCTGCAGAGCATGGTCAAACCCAGAGCCAGGAGAGAAGAGCTGCAGGTCAAAATGGATGCAGCACAAGCAGTAATGGGTGGTTTTGTTGCTCTCTGTGCTTTCCCTTCCCCACCTCCCAGTGCTTTGTGGAGCTGTAAGGATCAGAGCTCTTAAACTCCCCGAAGGCAATGCAGTATGTGGCGTTTGACTTTTCAGCACTACAGCGTGGTAGCAATTGTCAAACCCGCTCCCTTCTGTGCACCAGCAGCCCCTGCTAAACATGTGCAGGTTGGTGTTGACACAAGCTCCAGGTGCATCCTGCTGGTCTGATCTGCAGGTGTGAACCCAATGGACAAAGTGGGCAACACCAGTCAATCACACATCTGGATTATTTAAAGGCTTGGAGATACCGGTGTGCTCTCAGCTGGCCCACGGTGGCATTTGCATTTTGGCAGCACAAATGCAGGTTTTAATCTTGCCAACAAGAAATCTTTGCATGTGCCCTGGCTGCATTCAGAAGTACAAGTTTCCTCGAGGCATTCCTGGTTGCAGCTACGAGATAATCAGTGATTGCTTTTTGAAAGTCACAAGGTATGGCTGACCTGTCTCTTTTCCCATGGAAAAATATTAGGATATATGATCTGGGTATGTGGTGGTAGCAACGGAGAAGCTCTCAACAGAAATAGAGAATCCTCCTGAGGACTTTTGCTCTCTGGCAGCTGAAAACTTATCTGCTGAGCTCCCTTTTGGGTAACTGAAGGAGACTCTGTGAGCAATGGGAATTCAAAACCGTGCCCAAGGACTGTGCTGAGCGCTTCCTCCAGTGTGGGAATATTGCCTGTTTTAGTGAAAGGAGGGCCTAAAAAAGAAGATAAGCATGGGGAGGAAGAGGCAGATGCAAGAGGGAGAAGCATACAGAGCTGGAAGTGATGTAGTGGAAACACCACTTAGAGTGGAGGAGAAAACCAGTACGGTGCCTGTCCAGGGAAGGGAAGAGGGAGCCAGGATGAGGTGCAGCCTGGGAGAGGGAGAGATGTAGAAAAGAAGTGAAACAAGGCAGGCCAAATAGATTTCAGTTGTTGTGATGAGGCAGAGGGTAGAGGGATAAAGCAAAGCCAAAAGAAGGATGACAGCAGGTAGCAGAAACTAAGAAACTCTTTTCCAGCAAAAATTACAGCAGGAAAGAGGCCACTGTGCTTTTGCCATCCAGCTACACTAAAAATTCAGAAAGAGATCCTCATGGATATAATTTACCAGCCTTTTGGTTGACCTAAAATCTCCAGATTATTCACAAGCATCTTGAAATGCTGGGGCTGAGTGTGGCGGGTTGGTTTTGTTAAGACACTCTCACTTCTTATACTGTCTTCACATCTGTGATATCTATGGGTAAAAATAATTCAGTACAAATATAGTTTGTGTCTGTCTTTAAGAAATCAAAGTTGTTGTGATGCCTGGGGCTGTGACAGAGAGCGTTAGAGAAGCGCAGGCAGAAAGCTGCTGCTGCAGGGAGGCAAAAAGATCTGGAGTTAAATAAAGAAACCAGCTCCAGCATCACACTTCCCCCCCAGCCCCTCTCCGCCGGGCTCACGGTTAATCAGCGTGTGCTCCCAACAGCCCCCTCTGATATATTAATTAGCACAGCACCCTAATGAGGAGCGCAGAGCACTGTGTTTCGGTGGCGATAAGCCGAGCCTTTCGGTGTGCTTCCAGGCAGGCTGGCTCACACCGAGCTCTTAGCCGCTGTCGCAGTAAGGGATGGAAGCGGAAGGTGGAAAGCTGGAGAAGCTCTGATCTCTCACTAGAGAGATGGGAGGCTGTGAAGGCGCTCTCCGAATGCCGGCAGAGCGGAGCGAGCCAAAATGTGGAGCCAGCCCCCAGCAGCACAGCAGCAGTGAGTTCTCAGGAGGATTCCTGCAGCAGCCTACTGCTTTTAAAATCTGGTCAATAAACATTAGGTAAAACGGATGTTTCTTTGTCAGTGTGTTTATCTGAACTTCAGTTACACTGGGCGCTAGCCGGGAGACATAAAATGTCTTGTGCTGGTTTATTAAAGAGGACCTTTAATTACCTTATTAAGAACTGGCCATTCTCTCCAAGTAAATGAAAATCCAAATCTGTCAGTGCAGTTCAGTGATGATGATTTGCACCCTGAACAGCAAAGGGCCCAGTGGTGCTGCAGAGAGGCTCCAATGTCCACAAACTCCCCTCACGGCAAAGGCATTTTCATGTCTCCTGTCTGCAGACACCATCTGTGCAGTGCGGCTTTTTGAATGGGATTTGGAGTAAAATAAAAGTGTTTGAATGAAAACCTGACTTTTGGGTCTGGAAGTAGAGTACTGACCTCCTGTTTGGGTTTTGATTTGAGTTTAAAAGCAACTGTAGGGTAGGATGATGGATTTGGGGGGTGGCTTGCTATCTCTGCTAGGATTAGGAAATGGAGAATCCTGCAGCATTGCTTCCCAACCTACCCGGTTTAATTCAGATGTGGGGGACCACGGAGGCGAAGCACAGGCAGCACTGACCCTGAGTTTGTGCTGTTTCACACTGGACCACAAAGTGGCAGCTCAGATACTTGAAAGGAAACTTCATTTTGTGACTGGCCAAATGACAACTGCATAAACAAAGCAGAAGTGCTGCTGAATGATTTGATGTTGATGTGGGCTTCCTGAGACCTTTCCCTTCAGTGACTCAGGCTCTTGTCCCTCATGTGCTCAGACACATCCCCACACAAAGGATGTTCAGGCAGTCTGCTTCTGGCACACTGGTTTGCTTTTTAATTCTTTTTAATTATTCGTTGTTAATCCCACTGAGCCAAATGGTATAGATTTTACTGAAGGAGAAAATTGCTTGTTGCTGTCCAAATAATAACCTAGAACAGCCTTGGAGGCAAAAGGTACATTTAGCTGCTACTAACCCACCTCCTCACCTAAACCCAAACACCATAACCTCGAAAAGGCACCTCTCTTTGCCCTGCAGAACTGTTGTTTAAAATGACTCATTAAGGATCAAAATATGCATCAGCTCAGAGAAACCCTCCACTGCACAACCCATCACTTCCCTGGGACCACAGAGTGGGACAGCACAGGGCAGCAGAGCTCACAAGGGGTGTTGAACTGGCCACAAGTCACAGAAGCAACAGGACTGGTGAGAAACAACCTACTTTAGGAGCTACATTCACCTCTTACTTTTCACAGGGCTTGTCAGAGAAAGCTGTTTCACCCTCTTAAGTATCGCATGAGTTAAATATGACACTGGTGGTTGTGGTTTATGCTTGTTGTAAGCACCCAGTCAAAGCGGATAATGCAAAAAGAAAGAAACAAGGTTATATTCAAGATTTAGACTGTAAATCCCCTGGTGATCATGGCTGATGCGCCTCTCTCTGTGCAGCTCTGACTGCCAGGATCCTCCTCCAGAAACACCGTGGCCGGAAGGTACCGGAGGGTTGGTGTGAGTTAACCCGTAATAGCGGCAGGAGCCACGGAGTCTGTGAAGCAAAATCAATGGAGCAGGATCTAAAAGCTGTACTAAGTAACTCCTCAATAATCATAAATCTTGTTACCAACAGCTCTCACGCTGCTTTACAGTGGAAATGATGCCCTCGCTTTGCAGAGGCGGAAATTGGAGCATCGAGGAATGCAGTGATCGTTCCTAGAGATGCAGCAGAGAAACAAGGGTCTGGATTTCTTAGTCGGTGCGTTATCCACAGGGCTACATTGCCTCCCTACCGTGACCAAGTGAAGTGGCATTGGAATAGCCGGCTGGCAATTTTCACTCTCTGGTGGGTACTTTAGGGAAGCATTTCCCTCTGGGCCCTGCGGAGCAGCGCTGAGCCATGGACATCGTCCAGGAGGATGCTGAGAGGCAGCAGAGGAGCAGGCTCGAAGCAGGTCTGCCTTTTCAGCCAGGAGCCTGCCTAATGGCTTTTTGTTTTTTTTCTTTCCTCTCAACTGGTCTCAGCACATGCAGGAGAGGCAGAGCAGTCTGTGCGTGGTTTAAAGATCTATTTTGCCGCAGGTGATGGGAACAGCGGAGCTTGGGAGAAAATGAAGCCTGTTGGAATATGCAGCAGTCTGAGTCCATCCCTGGTCGCTTGTCACAGCATTTATGTCTGTAAGAAAGGCAGCTTTTGTCTTAACTTATTTGGAAAGCACATCAGGCAGGGATTAGAGAATATTCTTCCCTTGAGTTTTTCCCCAGAGCCCTGCACAGGGTCTGGGAAAGACCGTGTGAAAGGTAGCCCCTTTCCTGGGTTGCTGATGGAAAATAGGTGCTTGATCTAAATGTGGGGTTGTAAGCAGCAGTGGATGGGGCAGGGCTAAGTTTCTCAGAATGACTCCTGATGCAGAGAGAAATTCAAGTGTCTTTAACCCTTGTCCTACCCTTTTCTTTTTTCTTTAAATTAACACTGAAGTCTGTAAATTGATTAAACCAGTATTTACCTGACGTGAGGTAATAAGGATGAATTAACTTCTCAGTGACTTCTCCGTGGTGCTATTAGACAAGAAATCCTTCACCGAGTGACTTTAGGGTTTGTGTTGGGGACAAAGAAGAATCAAACCAGCTGTGCCTGTGCTGAGGTTTTAACGAGGATGAGAGTGAAATTTTGCTGCAAAACCTGAGGCTTTGGCTCCTCAGAAGGGCTCTCCTCTCTGCCTCGGCCGCGCATCACCAGAGGGCAGCAGAGATCGGAAGAAAACATTGCTGCGAAAATCCTGCAGCAGCGGCCAGAAACGGGGAGAAAAACCTTCCTCCTCTCCATCGGCGTGAGCAGCCTGGGGTGGTGGGTGGGGGCAGAGGTGGCTGCGTGTTGCCCCGGTTCTCCCGCAGCCAGGAAGCGCCGAGGGCTCGGCCCTGCACCGCTGCTGCACTCGGAGGAATGCACACAGAGTTCTGTCCTTCTGGCCTGTGCTCGGCACCAGGACCTCCTTCCTGCCAGCCCGGCAGAAGGAAAATGTAGCAGATAAATGTTTGCAAGGAAGGCGAAAAGCAGCCGAGATTGACATCAGTGCCCCAAGTCCTGCTCTGGGCTGGGAAGAAAATAGAGCGTGCAAAATGCTGGGTCCCTCTTGCTAAGCCGAGGCAAAAGCCTTGTGGAGGCATCTTTCCCCTGGCAGTGATTCCCGGCATGCGGGCAAACCGCTCCTTTCCCCCGTGCCATTGCCACCACCGTGCCCGCAGCCCCCAGGAGCAGAGCTCAAACGCAGTAATTCGGCTTTATGGATGGGGGAGCTACTTGCTCTTCCAGGCTCCCCAAAACAGAATTGTTAAGGATCCAGTTATTTGGGTTGTATTGCAATTATTAGTGTTAAATAATTATTTAGCTTGATGTTATTAGAAGCTCCAGTGGAAGGAAGGCGCCAACATTTGCTTTTCTTCAGAGTGAATCCCTCACTGAAGCAAAGCAGCCTGCTGAGGACTTGCAGGTAGATATTTGGCATATATTTGAAGGATTAAATAGCCTTAAATATCCACCAGGCTGCTGACTGCTTTGGCACTGTGTCTTGCCTGTTTGGATGTGACTTTCAATTGTGCCTTTCACTTGTGCTGCAATTTTTTTGGCTTAGTTTATTGCTTCCAGGCAAATTTCTGAATGTTGTCAGGACCCTGGGCAGAGAACACAGTGAAACAGTACTGGTGTCTCAGCTGCTGTCGTGTAAGCCTTTTGGAATTAGAAGGCCTTTTTTCACTACTAAAGAAAGGAGAATGGTCTTTTTGCATTGCTGTGCCATGATGGTGTTTGCCAGGACGCCATCCTTCCTTCTCCTTCTTCCACGCTTTTAGGAGGCCTTTGCAGTGCTCCTGATTAGGAGGAGGGGAGGTGCAGGGAGGGAATGGGCAGCCCTTCAAAGCATGAAGCAGAGGCAGGTGATGAGGTGTAGTACTAAAGCTTGACCTGCATAGCTGTTTGGTTTTTTTTTCTAGTGCCTCTTAAACACAAGATTCCCAGGCAGATGTTGGATCAGGAGCTCCATACCTGCACTCAGGACCCCCTTTACCACAGTTTCTTGCTGCAGCCGAGTTTCAGGCTGAAAATGTCAGTGGCTGAAGATAAACTAAAGACAGGGCTGCAGAGAGTCTCTCAGGTGTGTTCTACATGGTACCAAGCTAGGCCCCAAGGTACAGAGTGTGAGATAAATGAACTGGGAGGCGTGCGGGGTTGAATGGTGTTTATGACATCTCAGAAAACTCTTCTGAAGGTTCAGGCAGGATATTAAAGCTAGGAGTCTAGCAAGGATCTTGCTTTACCCTACTCCCAGCACCTGTGTAATGGCACCCCAAAGCTCCCCAGTTAGCACCAGGACCAAAGCAAAAAGAGCTCATCAGTGGGGATTTACACCAAACCCACTCTTCTGCCGAGGGCTCTGTCACCGTTTGGAGTGATCCAACCTCCCCAAGCCCCTGAGACTGCTGCAAGCATTCCCTGTAAACAGGCAGTAGTTAACATTCAGCCTTGCAGCTGAGGCATGTGGTGGTGATGGGTCAGACCTGTCATGAGCAATTGTTTGTCTTCCCTGACTGGATAAGCATGCAAATAGTCAAGGAAACAGAACTGCCCAAAGCCCACGGATTTGCTGTTATTAATTTTAGTGAAAACTATTGATGGTAAGTCTCAAAAGTCCGTTAGAACAGAGACATGAAGGATGAAGGTTTTTGGGTTTTTATTTTTCTTTTTGTGTTTGTTTGTTGGTTGGTTGGTTGGTTGGTTGGTTGGTTGGTTTGTTGGGTTTTTTTTATTTATAACCCTATCTTGAGCCTGACAGAAAATGGTCAGTTTTAAAGTTTTGATTACATACCTCATGAAAATTTTATTTAAAAGGACCATATTTCAGCATTTTTCAGATCTTGCTGTGACTGCTGAAAGGTCACATTAAAATTGGTTTCTGTAAGCAGAGCAACATGCATCTCTGAAATTCATTTTCACTGAAATATTTTTATATTCAGGTAAAGCTTCCTCCCACTCTGAAAGCACACTGCACAAGCCTGGCCTCAGCAAACTCATTTACAAAAAGATGCAAATCAGTGTTTCAAATGTGGATGGTGCCTGTCAGTACACAGAGGTTTGACTGTCAGAAGGTGGATATTCCTTGTTTACCGATAAATTAAAATCTGTTCTCCCAGGAAAGCTTTAAAGCTTTCAGAGTCACACGGTGCCAAGGAGAAAGCATTGAGTGTTTGGGCTGGGAGGGGATACCCCCAGCTCTTGGCAGCTGAAGCCAGCTGGGAGGGGAGCCCTGCACCTTTACCAGTGTGACCCCTTCAGCTGGGACAGGGTAAATGGTGTGGGAAGAACAGGGCCAAGCAGCTCCAGCAAGCTGAGAGGGGAGTGCTGCCAGGAGGAACCAGGCATTGTGAAGGAGGGGCTAAAAGGCACAAGGGGATGAAATTCATGATGAAATGGTTCTTTAGCTATTTCTTTTAACTAATGGTTATATTAGATTTCATTTTTTTCCTCCGTAGAAGATGCCAGCTCACTCTGGCCCATCAGATAACAATTGCTGACAGGCATCCAGAATTAATAGGCAATTTGAAGCTACTTCTGGCTCATGTGAATGTTTCTGTTGGTCCTGTGTAATGGTTGCACAGCTCAACAGCAATTCCCTACGATGTGCCAGGCTTCTTCTGGCATCTTTAGCCACCTGGTAGGAGCTGCGTTGCACAAAACTGACAGATTCCTGTTTTTATAGACTGCTTTCTGTGTTTCTACAGCTCTCCTGCCTTTGGGGGTCCCTGGGCTCTGTTTCTCCTGTAAGCAGCATGTCACAGGCTGTAGCAGTTGTAGCAGCTCCAGTTTGATTTCCCTGCAACACCTGTGCCACAGGAGAAGAGTTGTTGGGTTGTACATGCACTGCTGGTAGTAGGAGAGGATTTACTCACCCCATCCTTCTTAAGATCACACTCAGCAAATACTCTGCTACTTTATTTTACTTTTTTTTTTTTCCCCCTACATCTTCTTCCAGGAGGTCTCCAGGGCTTATAATGCCAACACGCCATGATTTAACCTTGCCCCAGTCAAGTTCATTTTGGGGGCAGGAAATGAAGCCCTTACTTAGGCATGAGGAAATCCTCCTTCCTCCAGCCTGTTAAAGTCAATAAAATTCCTCTTGCTGGAAGTCTTCCCTGATTTGTTATTATAAATGAGGTGCTCCTTGGAGCTATGGCAAGAGATTTGTGGCAGTAGTAATGCTAAATTAAATTTCCTGGGATTCAGTCTCAAACAACTGATAAAGCTGGGTTATTCAGGAGCCATTCAAAGGTCCTAAGCTGTAAATGTATTTATTAGCTCCACTGTACTTACAGCAGCCCAAGAATTCCACTTTGTGGAATTTTTGTCTGTTTTGCATTAGCATATGAGTACAGATTACTGGGACTAGAACAATACTTGTGTTGCAAGTTGCCTTTCAGAAAACCCAACTGAATGGTAAATGTGTTTAAAATGGGGAGGAAAAGGCAGGTTCTTGTATTTCAGTCATAAATACATATTTAGTGAAATATATGATAAATTGGGAAAAATACATATACTGGATGTAGGATGCCTGTAAGATTAATCTGAGGACAGAGGTGAGAGGAGTTTTTATCATAAATGTGTTACTTTGCACCTTTTACTGAAGCTGTTGTGGTATCTAAATGACGATTTGATGTCCTATTTGCTTAGCACGAGGTAACTGTGATCACATCTTCCTCCTTGAACAGCCATAGTAGAGGCAAGCTGGGGAAACTCCTGGGAGGCTTAGGGAAGTCTTGGGAACAAGGAACTGCACCAAGGGACTCATTGTGCATGTCTGCATTTTGGGTAGGTAGGTGAGGGCTGCCTGGCTCGGGGCATGGATGAAACAGGGAATTAGGTGTGCATGAATCCAGCAGGACATGAGGGAGCAGCACTCTGAGGTAGCAAGAGCAGCCAGCCCGAGGTACTTGTGTTAGTTTGAAACAATCCTTGAAGGCTTCACAAGTGTTTGAACTTCAAAGGCAAATCACAAAGTGTGACTAAGGTTAGCTGACAGCCTGATTGTGAACCAGCACTAGCATACAACTCCTCTGGCCTTAGGTTGTGTACATGTGCAGAGTTCATCTTTCCTTTCCTTTTTTTTTTGTTGCTGCTCTCTGTCTGCTTAACTTTTCTGCACTGGTCTCCCCCTTTGATTTATTTTTTGCTTGTGTTACGCCTCTCAAGGGACTGAGTCACAGTAGGAATCTGTTTGAACTCCTACCTGCAAATTTCCTAGTTCTCCGTACTTTTTCTGACACACCACTGATTCAGCTTCCCAGAAGGATCTGTCACTTGGGAGAGCGGAGCTTTCCTCTCCGTTACCAAGGTCTCTCTCTCTGACTATCCCTTGGCCCCCTTTAAAACCATCCACCAAATGATCACTCAGCTTTTCCATAACCTGTCCATTAGGACAGTTTCTTTCCCTCTCTCACAGCTTGCTTCCAGCTTTGTTCAATATCCTTCTTTCTGCTGACATAATTTTTAAGTTCTGGAGCTTCATCCTTTGACTTTCCTTGTGACACTTGCTCTCAGATCCCTAAAATCTTCCTATGCTGCTGTCACTGCTTCATGCAAGAGACTCTCCTACTCCACTTCTGATGTACAAGGGGGAATCTCTAAATGCATCCTCATGGCCACCCTCGAGGACAATCTTGAAAGATTCTTCCTGACTCCAGCCAAGCCCCTCCATTTGCTCCGACTTCTGCCTCTGGGCCACTGGCATCTGAATGAGTTAACCACTCATGCAAAAATGTTTTCTGAGCACTGGATTTTCTGGTTGAGTGGTAGACATCAAAACACCACTAAAGCCAGCTCTTCTCCCTTTCTTTTTGTGGAACAACATGTGAAGACTGGGAGAGTCTGCAGCTCGTTCTGGCTGGGATGAGAAGGCACAAGGATGATGCCCATAAGGATGGTCCCCTCTCATTACTTGCTCTGCCAAACAGCTTTTTCAGGGGCTACTCACCAACAAGCCTATGGGTACATGATCCAAACTGATGCAGGAGATGGCCCCTGCTGCTGGACAGGCTGGCTTTTTCCCTTTGCCTCCGGGTTCTCTTCCACTTGCTCACAGTGGCCCTGATGAATGCAGCCAGCAGAAAACGGTCTTGAACCTTAACGCAGCAGGAGTTCCCCAGTGAGGAGAACTTTGTGTTTCTTGCAGAGAGGAGGCCTGAGGAACTGGCTCTAACAGCAGAGAACTCTCCCAGCTAATGTTCATGTCTGAGCTCTGCCAGTTACACCATCTGCAGCTGATTTATCATGCACCGCTCATGTCTGCCCAGCCCGGAGAGGGGCAGGAGGGGCCTGGCCCAGCCATCCTTGGGGAGCAGGAGCAGGCACAGGCCTGGCGCCTGGATGGCACAAGCACTGGGGAGCCATGGGATCCTGTCTGTCCTCTGCCAGCACAGGAGCTGCCCTGGCAGTGCCAGTTCCACCTGTGAGGAATAACGCACTCCACACACTGGAACAGATCTCCCGGAGAGACTAAGGAGTGTCCCTCCCTGGAGATATTCAAGAACCATCTGGACACAATCCTGTGCCATGTTCTCTGGGATCACCCTGCTTGAGCAGGGAGGTGGGACCAGATGACCTACTGTGCTCCTGGCCAACCCAAACTGTTCTGTGATTCTGTAACAAGCTGGGTTACCTTGTCATAAAAGGAACCTGCAGGAGCTGGTGCTGCCCCAGGGCTCCCTCCGCCCTCCCCCACTCCTTTCCCACATATCCGAGTAGCCTCAGGAACCCCAGTGCCCACAGGGAACCTCTGTGGGCACCCTACCCTCTGCTAGCCCATCCATCCCCACCTGCTGCCAGGCTCAAGTACCCACTTCTTTTCTTGGCACGCACACAAGATGGGATTCCTCCTGCCATCCCCCTGGCATTGCAGGGGGCACCAACTCTGCCAGCACCCCGTGCCTGACCCGTTCCCAGTGCCGGGGTGCAGCAGTGTCACCACTGCCACAGCTCTGTCTGGCAGAGGTGACCGCAGGCAGGCAGGAGTGGAAGCAGCTTTTCCTGCGTCCTCTGTATCCCAGTTACTGCCTGAAGCCTCATCCCCAGCTGTGTCCACATCTCCCACACACAGAAGGTCCAAGCCAGGCTCTTTCTCACGAAAATCTATTAAAGCAGGTGTGCGGGTTTGAGGTGGCTACCGCGGCACAGCAATGGGGTCTCGTTCGCGTGGGAGCCAGCCGGCTGCTGCTGTGTTACCCCATCCAGGACGGGCAGGGCGCTGTCACCTCGTGGGGGTATCTCTGTGTCCCAGGTCTTCTGCATCCTCTTGGAAGCTGACGTGTGCCTCTTCTGTCCCAGGCAGGGGCCGGGGGTGCCGGTGCTCTGTTACAGCGCAGGCAGGCGCACTGGCCTCGCAGGAAGTCCTGCGGGAGCCTGTGCACAGCCCGGGGGTCGCCAGGGGCTGCCGGGGACTCCAGGGGGTTGTGGCACAAGGCCCCCTCACCGGGAGACGAGCATTGATCGGGGGCAGAACTGTGTGGGACCGAGCAGCCTGGGGCTGCCCACCCGGCTGACTGAGCTGTGGCGATCCCTGGCTCCGGGCAGAACAAACCGGGAGTCGCACGGGGCTCCTGCGTGCTTCCTGGAGCGGTCCCAACCTATCCAGGGAACGGCTATCGATCGGGGGCGGAGTTGCCTTGGGCTGAGCTTCCTGGATCTGAGCTTCCTGAAGCTGAGCATCCTCGGGTTGCCCAACCAGATGAAGGAGCCATGGCAGCTCCTGGCTCCCGGCACAACTGCCCGGAGGTTGCCAGGAACTCCTAGCCGCTGCCCGGGGCGGTGGCACAGGCCCCCTACCCAGAGGACAGGTAGTGGTCGGCGGCAAATCTGCCTGGGGTTGAGCTTCCTCGGGCTGCCCGACCACCAGGTGAAGGAGCCGTGGCAGCTCCTGGTATCCAGCAGAGTAGCCTGGGAGTTGCGAGGGGCTCCTGGGGGTACCCTGGGTCGGTGGTCCAGGCACTCTATCCATGAGGGGCTGAGCTTCCTCGGTCTGCCCAACCGGGTGAAGAAGCCATGGCAGCTCCTGGCTCCCAGCAGAGCAGTCCGGGGGCTGTGGCAGCACTGGAGGGTCAGACTTGGGCGGGCAGCAGCTGCTCCGTGGCCCCAGAGCAGGCAGCTTTTCCCGCGCCGCTCTGGACCAGGGGACCTTGGTGGCTCTGTCCCCTGAGGGTGTAGGAAGCCGGGGAGCACTGGGTACAGTGGTGGGGGGCTTGTCCTGGGATCGATGCTTTGCCGGCCGGGGCTTCTTCAGGGAACAGCCTTGGACCATCAGCTTCAGCCCCACAGTCAGACATGTGGACACGGCTGGCTGCAGGGAGACACAAAGGGCAGTGGGGGCTCGGGGTGCCTGGGGTGTAGCTGTCCCCAGCCCCCAGCCTACCTCCCTGTAGAGGAGCTCAAAGGCGCCAATGGAACAGGTGGGGTTGTCCTTGCGGTCGAGCACGAGGCGCAGCGTGTCCCGCTGGACATTGGCGCAGAGCCGGCGGGTCACCGCCGAGGAAGGGCTCATGGTGGGGCAGGAGTTGATCTCCAGCAGCCAGGGCTGGCAGTCCTCCCCGATGAGAAAGTCGGCCCCGAAGAGTTCAAAGCTGCCCTTGCGGGAGCCCACCTGGTCCCGGGTGCAGCGCAGGGCGTTCACGATCGCCGCCTTCATGCCAGGCACCGTCACCTGCTGCCAAGCATCCGCCCGCCCTAGCTGTGCCAGGTGTGCCTGGAACTGCTTGTTCGACCAGATCTTGTCGGGGGGCAGGCGGGGGTCCAGTTGTGATGTTCTGTACTGCTTCTGGATGGAGACGTTGCAGAGGTGCCTGGCGCTGGGGCAGGGAGAGCGGGCTGGGTCAGGGGGGCCGGGGGGCCTGGGCAGTGCGAGCCAGGGGTAAGGGGGGCACTCACGGCTCCAGGTGACACAGGGAGAAGGGCCGGGAGCAGAAGCGCAGGTAGCAGTCATGGTAGAACCACACAGTCAGTGGCTTCCAGTCAGTCACCACGAACCATTGCCGGATGTCGAATTTGGTGTTGAAGATGGTCAGCGGCCGCTCCACGTACTTCTGCACCACCCACTCGCACACCCGCGCTGAGGGGGCCGTGCAGGTCTGCGCCAGCTCCAGCACCTCTTCCAGCCGCGTCGCGCAGACGATGCCTGGGCAACACAGTGATGGTGGGATCCCTTCTCCGTGGGGATGTCTGTGCCTCATGCTTCCCCCAGCCTTACCCCTGCCGCGGGATTTGGCGCTGGGCTTGAGGATCCAGACGTTGAGGTTTCCCTCTATGCCGAGCTGCGGCAGCTGCTCCCCCAGGCGCTGCAGCAGGTCCTTGCACTGCTCCCGCTGCTCCCTGCTCAGCACCAGCCTGGCCCCCTCACTGTGGGGGGACACGGGGGGCTCAGCACCGGCCCTGCCACCTTTCCCCCTGCCCGTCTCGCTCAGCACTCACTGTGCCACACGGTAATATTCCTGCAGGAAGCGGTCCCAGGCGATGCATGTCCGGCAGGGCGATGGGGTCTTCCTGTCGATGTCCTGGTGCCCCAGGACACCCAGGTGCTGCTCACAAACCTCCAGGGCCTCCTCCACCAGCTGGGGGTATAGGGGGGAGCATGGCCCTGCTGTGGATGGCATGGGGTGAGAGACATGACTCCTATGCCAGCCTTGGGGCCAAAGCACCGAGGCTCCCTGTGGAACGGCTGCCTTTGGAGCTAGGGCAGGGGAGGGAGCTAGGGATTCCAAGCCACAGCCATGAGCAGAGGCTCAGCTTCCAAGCTCAGCCCTCAGACACGCCCCTAACCCTGAACTCCCTGTTTCATCCCCCACCTCTGCCCGACCCAGCTTCATGCACTCACCTGGCACCTTGTAGGATGTTGGGGGCTGCTCTGTTCCCACCGGCCTGTCCCCGACCTTCTCCACAGCCAGTTTGAGCAGGCTACGAGCTGCTGTCAGGCGGAAATCCTCTGCAAGAGGGAAGCATCATCCCTAGCCAGTCCTGCACAGGACATGGGAAGACTGGAGCACGAGGGGTGACAGGATGGCAACAGCCCCAGGCTCACCAATGAAGGCTTCCTGCTCCTCCATGATCCCCAGCCGGTAGCACCGGGGGAAAAAGGTGTTGAGGTCAACTTGCTCGAACCAGGACAAGTTTTGCAGGCTTTGGCACAGCCCCTCCTTTTTAGAGAAGCTTGTCAGTCCCTTCTGGGCATCCCTACCCCTTGTGCCCTCCTCCCTCAGGCCTCCGTGCTCCCACCTTGGTGCAAAGGGCATGCAGCCGGGGATAGCGGTTCACCACCTCAATCCTCTGCAGCAGCTCCTGGTCAATGTTGCCAAGGCGAAGAGTCCAGAGGAAGTTTGGCACCTGGTCCTGCACCAGGAAGGACTGCAGGAGGGAATGGGCCGGGGTGAGACAGGGAGCCCTCATCCTGCCCCAGTCCCTTGCCCCAGGCTGTGCCCTGCACCTGAGGGTCCCAGGGGAAGGGCATGGTGAGCTGGGGCAGAGCTCAGCCCTAGCCCTCTTAGCTAACCATGAGGTCATGGATGTCATCAGAGTCCTCATTGCACTGCTCTCCGTCTTCCTTCTTGTCTTCATCTTCCCCTTCCCCCTTGCTCTCCTTATCGTGTGGCCATGGGTGGTGCAGGGGCTCTGCGGTGTCCAGGGAAGGCCGTGCCGCACCACCTGGGTTCAGCACTGCCTCCCCCTGCTCATCACTGCCACCACTTGCCCTCTTCTCCAGCTGCTGTTTCTTTTGGTCACCAAGCTGCTGCTTCAGCTGTCTGCCATTGCGGGGCAGCTTCCTCTCCACCCAGCCCCGGGCCCGCAGCAGGCGGCGGATGACGGGATAAGGGCCCTGCACTGCGAAGATCTTCTTCTCCTGCCGAGAGAGCAGTGGGCTCAGCCTGCCCCACCCCGGTCCTCCGGCTCAGCTCTCCTGAGCCACAGGTGCACAAATGCAAGCACATGGCATTTGGGGCAGTGTGAAATCAGATCCCTCACCTTAATGGCCTTCTCCACACGCAGCTTGGCCTTCCTGAGCCGCTCAGACTCAACCGTGTGCTGGCGCACATCGTGGTAGCCGATGTTGGCAGCTGCCACCTGCCCTGTGAGGACAGCCCCGTCTGAGCCCACTGTCCCCATGTCCCCAGGCCCACGGGGTGGGCAGGGAAGGGGAGAACATGCTGACCTGCCTGCCTCTGTCTCACCAAGTCTGGGGCCCCTGACATGGCAGTCCCTGACCTGCCAAGCCTTCTGCCAGCATCCCGGCTGCACTCCACAGCCTCGGGATGCCCGCTGTTCCCTCGTCCTTGGCCTGCTGGGCCAGGGGCAGCTGGGATGTCACTTGTTCAAGTATTGCCCCTGGCTGAGGGGCTGTGTGCCTGCAGTGCTGCTCTCTGCCACACTGTTCCAGGGTAGTCTGATGGTGAGGAAGCTGTGGGTGGCTCTGCCTCCTCCAGGCCAAGCAGGTTTTCCTATTCCCCCATCCCTTAGGGACCGAGGCGGGTGTCCTGCACAGGACACGGCCTCCTAACTCCAACACCGCTGTGATGCCACAATGCAGGATGCTCAAAGCAGCCTCAATATCACAGGTCCTGGTTCTCCCCTCTTGTGAGGGACTTTAACTACCATGACAAGCTGCTGGAGAAGCAACACAGCAAAGTACAGACAGTCCAGTAGGTTCCTGGAGAGCTCTGATGGTCCCTTTCTGACACAGGTAGTGGAGGATCCCACAAGGAATGGCGTGCTGCTCAACCTTATACTAAAAACCAGGAAAAGCCTTGTTGGACATGTGAAGGCTGTGAACTGTCCAAGGTAATCTCCATGACAGAACTCTGCCAGAAACACAGTTCTGTGTGTACCTTACAGTATAATTTCTGACTGCTGCTTGATTTTATTTTGATGGCTACTCTTCAGCAAATTGCCCCTTTGCTTCTCCTTCTTTCAGAGATGCAGTTTCATCTACAATTGTTCACGGGCTCCTTGCCCACACTGCCTTCTCTGACTTAACTGAAGCACTACTATTTTTGTTATTTACAATCATCTGCAACCAGCAGAAGTTTTATGCTGACAGATAAAAATCACACACTTGTCATTCAGTGTCATTTTACTCTGATTTACCCCGAGGTATCTATTAACAAGAACCTCAGTTACCTGGCCTCAGAGGTGGGTCATAATGTTAAACTGGCATCACAGACAGGATCCCTTGGCTGTAGTGGAGTGATCGGTGGGGTCCAGACCTGTTGGGACGTTTTTCTCCAGGAGAATAGTCAGGACAACCCTCCAAATGTCATTATTGGTGAAAGCTTTGCAGATCTCAGGGAGCTGCTGAACCAGAAGTGGTTCAGAGGGAATGGGATATGACTCAATTGCTGCAATTGGCCCTTTAGGAGATGATGGAGCAAGACAAATCTCTTAGAAAGAAGCTAGAAGCAAAAAATTTGGAACAATGAATGTGACATCAATTTAGGATGCCCCAGAACAGTGTCGGTTAATAAACCCCTCTGGAAAATTGGAAGAGCTTAGGAAAAATTATCTGGAGGATGAAGAGATACATGTTCAGGTTGGACATTAGGAGGAATTTATTCATGGAAAAGGTTGGTAACATTGGGATGGGCTGCACAGGGAGGTGGTGGAGTCACCGTCCCTGGAGGTGTTTAAGGAAAGACTGGATGTGGCAATCAGTGCCATGGTCTGGTTGACACAGTGGTCAGAGGTTGGACTTGATCTCAGTGGCTTGGAACTCTGCAGTGCAGGTCTCCATCGGCACCCCCTATGAGACCCCTCCTTCATCTGAGAGATAATAAGGGTCTGTGGGAGACATGGCAAATGGATTACAGATTACTTTATAGAGACTATTATACTTTCAAGAAATCAGAAGGAAAAAAATATGTGCCCGTTGGGGTGGAAGCAGTTTCAGGTCTCACGTGCACTCCTGCAAATGAATGGGAGAACATGAAAGAAATACACTAGGCAGTGATAGTCCTGGTTGTAAATTCTGAACTCTCTGTTGCCTCTACAGACAACTCAGAACATTGCTGTCTATGCTATCTTCATATCTATATATTTAGAGTAGAAGGGTAACGTATCTTCCAGGAAGAAGATTTGTGTTGAGCTAAAGAAAGCCTTATAAAGCCACACCTTTACAAAGGACACGTGCGTGTCACAACAGTGGCTATTCCATGAAGTATACTGAGCCAGCTCCAAGACTCAGAATCACATGAGGATAAACCTTTTTCCAGACTAAGCCCTCAACAAAAGTTCATGTGTAAGCAACACAATCTAGAGAGGAAAAACTTGATATGATTTTCTTTTATCATAACTGAGATATATTTACTGAACACTGCACTATTCCTTCCTTGCAAAGGAGTAGCCTTTTACATCTTTGTCTCCTCAAAATATATGCTGAAGTAGCTTCTTCCACATGCTGTGATTAATTCTTAAATTTTCTATTGAAAAGAGTTGTAAAATCTTCCAAGTGACCACAAAGAGTAGCGCGTTCACGGAGTAATTCTTGCTTTTCTGCAAGCTGTATTGCTGTGGCATCAGGGCTCCATATCTACAAAACAAAGATATTTGTAGTTAATTTGGATGTGACTTTTGCAACAGAAGCATTAAGAAGATACTGTAAGCAAAACAGAGCCATGTTCTAGCACTCCTTTCCACTATGAGACATAGAAAAGAAGCAGTGTGGTCTCCCAGCAGAAGATGTCAACAATTTGTGTGTGTATAAACAGAGCGTTCTCTTGTTGTCACTTCCAATCTATAACATGCCATGGACTCCAATTATGGATAATGTGTGAAAGATCTTAAGGTAATTATTTAAAATTACTGACTCGGGCTAACGATCCTTAGAATGGAAAATAGTAATTACCTGCAGAGTCATCAGCTATGTAGCCTCAGTCCTCTGAGACCATTGCAGAAACTATCACAAATCAGAGTTAGGGAAATGATGAACAAACTCCAAACACAACTGCTCAGCCAGCAGCGGTGTTCTTTTCATTTTGAAGGAGAAAAAAACTACAAAAATTACCTCACTGTGATATCTTCTGCTCTATTTCTCAGTTATTTCTAAGCGAGTATTAACAAGATCCTGACAGAAAAGTTATATTTCCACTATTCCAACTTTAGGAAGCAAATATGTAGTGTGCTGTGATCCATCTAGTTCAGTAACTGTCACTGACGTAAGTCATTATGTGATAACTAATCAAGAGGGCAAGTTAGAAGTTGGTGCTATGCAAATAGACCCCTCTCTTTTAAAAGCAGGAGTATAAAAATACGTATCATAAATGTAGTTGCATTTTTTTATTGTGGCTCCAGTTTAATCCTATTCTAAAACCTGATAAGAGCTTGATGTCCACAATAATTTGTTTTATATAAATATATGTGTTATTATATAATACACATCCACAAACTCTTTCATTCACTGTTGCTTGGTGGCAAGCTCTCCAGGCTGTGCCACATCATCTCTACCCTAGCTGAATGGTGGAAATTTCATCGGACTGTTCTGGGTTTTGATCTCAGCAAGATCCACCTTTAAGTTACCCTGAAACTGCACTCATGTTTTGCTGCTGTACGTACTTTTCTAGGTCTGAAGGAGATGTCATTTTTGTCTTCTCTCATTGCCAAAGACTTCCAATAAGCAGCACTGTCCTTACGGGACCGCTTTGTCTTTGCAGGAACAGGTTTTTCCTCAGGTGGCTGAGATACATCTGGAGACTGAAGGGGAAGCAGGCACCAGTTATACCAATACATCATGTTCAGAAGCAAGGCATGCATCCTGCATCTTCTGATACTCTGCTACAGTGTTTACTGGGGGAGTATTTTTCTTAATCCCTTCAGAATCTGTTTTACTTAAAGCTGATATTTTAAAATAAAAAAGTGCAAGGGCCAACCTTTTGAAAGGTAAAAGGCACCTCTCCTCCTTGGGCACTAAAACATTAACTGCTCTTTATGACTCCCAAGACAGTCACCTTGTACCACTGGTGATCCCACCCTCTTCTAGGTGAGGAATAAACAAGCACCTAAGGTTGTCATCCTCCTGCCTCTGAAAGTCCTGTGCTGTGCTTGGCATTCAAAACGTTTGTGAAAAGGGGACGCCAACATTTAGCTACTGGGACATATTTATTGTGCTTTCCAGGGCAGCTGAAGGACACTTCCAGCCATGCAGATGCAATTGCATCTTCTCCCCAAATAGCATCCTGGATGTGACTAACAAGTAGCACTGGTGAATCAGGAAGGTCTCATCCACAATGAGAGAACCAGGATGTGGTCACGGAGGCTGATGTCAGCTTGGGAATAAGGCAATGCTGAGGTGCTCAAGGCTCCCAGAGTGTGCAGGAAAAGCATTCAGAAATAAAACAGGCAAACATCAGTGTGGGATTTGAGAAACAGGACTCAGGTGAACAGTGGAAGAGGAAGGACAAGATAGAAAACAGGAAGTTAGCAAGCCTAGTATTGTCTCAATGAATTCAACTAGGAGAATAAAAAAACCTTTTTACCAGTTTGAAAGATATTGTTCTTATCTTGTGAAAAAAGAGGTGCTCCCTTTAAGAAATTGTGGTTATCAGTTGTTCAGTGTTCACCACAACAGAGCTGGATGAGCATATACTTCAGGAGGAGGGGAAAAGAAAAGGAAATCTTTTTATGTGTCCTGTCAGTGATACAGGACATCATTCATATGTGTGTCTGGAGAAGACACGAAGTTTGTATAATTAGCAAGACAAATTTCAACCGATGAACAATTTCTAATACTGACAAGAACAAGTACTGGCATCTGAAAATACTCACTTTAACAAAGCTACCGAGTTACAGCATTAGAGAGAAATGGGTGGCAAAGAAAGGAAAGAAAGAAGCTCCCTGCTAACTATTAGCAAACCAGTCTTTTGTTACCATCTCTCATACCTCTTTTTTCACAGGTTTCGGTGGCTCTGCTGGTTTTGGCTTCCCACCTTTTGCTGGCTGTCCTTCTTCTTTTCCTTGTTCTTCTGCCAAAATTTGCAGTTGATCTTCAAGCAGATCAATTATTGTAGCGTCTTCAAATACTTGAGCAAGATCAAGGGCACTCTTTCCTGTATTTAAAAAAATAAATATCTGTGTAAACCATGAAAATTAACTTTGGCACTGGATTATTGCAACTGGATAATGACAGTACAATCAAATGAATTTAATATGGCCACTATTTCATTACCCATCCCATGTGCCAGCAGCGTGCCTGACATTGGTGTGAGGACCAGCAGTCATCAGCACTCCTTGCAGAAATGAGACCTGGCAGAAATGAGCCTTGAAACCCAATACTGCAGGAATTCTTGGATTGCTTGCTTTGTTCTTCATGTTCTGACATTTGCAGCTTAATACACTGGTCCTGCAGGTTGTCATTTTGATCTCTGAGAGCTGAGAGCATTTAGCACTAGGAGATAGCTGCTTGGTCTGCATTCCTAACCTTGTACTGTGCTAGCCATCTCCTTCAGCCTGTACTTGCTCCGTGGCTGGCAAGGGAAAGCCCCATGGTGTAAATGAACAGCTTCAGTGCTTAATGAAGGAAAAGATCTGTCCTGGTTCCTGTGCAGCTCTGGCTGTAAAGTACCTGTGAGACTGAACTGCTGTGTGAATCAGAACTCCACATGATACCAGAAATAAGGAATACACGTCCCTTCTACAAGCAGGGTTTCACTACTAGGCATTTTGGCAAGGAAAGTCTCATTGTGTAGAAATGTTGCTTCCTATGTTAGAGCAAGAGCTTAAGCAGTGATGCATGTTAACTTTTAAATTACTCTGGAGACGGGAAATAACACCGAACGACGGATCTGCTGTGAGGAGGTAACACTTCACTACCAGCTCAGATTTGGTTTTCTGTAAAGTATTTTTTTCTCAGGAGTTATATTTACATGTGGAGCAGCAAGAAAGTTTTTTAACCAGGGCTGCCTGTGCCTAAAAATAAATCACTTAAATGGATGGCAGACTATACTCTAGGCCACAACTGAAATCTAATTTTCCCTCAAATAATAATAATAACAACTAGATAAAATGTTTTCATTAAAGTCACTTATAACTCTGTATGTATCTTGTAAGGAGCAACAGTCTCCTCAGTTGTGTAATTAATTATGTTACTTCATTTTCTAGATACATAAAACCCAAGAAAGCTGACTTTTTTCAATAATGATTCCACACTGGAGAAAACTAACTGAACCTATTACCTTCATCCCAATCCTGACAGCAACCCTAAGTGCAGAACAGTTCTCAAAGTGTTCCAGGTGTTTTTAACAAAGAAACAGCCTGTTTTGGAGACATTGCTATTTACCATTGCTGTTTGTAGCCCGGATGTCAGCACCTGCAGTGATTAAAAAGTAGACCATGTCCAGTCTGCAGGCCTCAATGGCTCTCATCAGCGGGGTGGCATTGCCTATTGCAGGGGCATTCACTGCTGCTCCAGCCTTCACGAGCACCTCGGCGATATCCAGGTGTCCATTGTAGCAGGCATGATGCAGAGGACTCCACAGGAAATTGTCTGTTGCATTTACATCAGCCCTGCACAGGAGTAAGAGCAGTTGTGGCAGCTGAAGCTGTCGAGTATCTACAGGAACAGCCCCAGCTCCAAGTGCAATCAGCTGGAACTGCCCACCACAATGGTATATTCAATGTAAATAGCTGGTTTCATATTGCTACTGCTGCTCTGAATCCATTTGAGTCTCTGAACTTGTCATGGAATAGTAATTGTAAGGGAGTGCCTGGGTGCTGCTCATGTCCCGCCCTAAGCCTTCAGTGTCCTTTATGTGGAGCTTTTCACAGGTACAGGGAAAAACCCAGGCCTTCAAACACCTTAGTCCTGTAAAGTGCTGGTAGTGTTTGTGCTCCAGCTTCACTGAGAATGGCAGAAAGCATATTAAGGAATTCCAAAGTACACTTCTGGGCCAAGAACTGCTGCTACAGAATATGTGGCAACATTGCAGAGCTCGCCTGCACGAGAGGAAAGTGTTCACCTTTCCTTTCTGTGTTGCTGCCCTCTGCCTGCTTCATTTCTCTGCATTGGCTTCTCCCTTTGACAAATGAGTTACAGAAGGTTCGCCTTGGGAATCTGAGCATTGGAAAACTATTCAGCTACTGTGCTGCTGGACCAGGATCTGTTTCTGCTCCCAAATTATAACTGGGATGTTCTGCAGAAAGCAAAGGCTAGTTCAGGGGAGATACTTGCAATATGCTGCCTTTGGATGAAGCTGAGAGGAAAAGCATTATCAGCCCTTGAGGTCCTGAAGGGAGTTAAGGTCACTGTCCCACTTGCTCTATGGACAAAGAGCTGCTGTCTTCCCAAAAGATGAGGAAGGGAGAAAGAAGAAAAATTATGAAGGCAGCTGCTTGCAGGGATAGCTGAATCACCTGCTTTTCAGGTCAGGTGATTAAGTCTAGATAAAAGCACTTATTCATCTGCTCTTCTTTCCTTGTTTAAATTTTTAATCTTTTTCAGAATTCTCCCTTTGATGAGATCTTAGCACAATAAATCCCCCTGACCTACCACGTTTATCTCTCTTTATCTTTCAGTCACTAAGCCGTTATGGTTTATTCGTATGCAGTTTTCATTTATGTTTTAACTCTCATCAAAATAAGCTCCTTCAGTTATTTCACTTTCTCTCTCAACCCAACCTCCCTGCCTGCACTCAGACTCTGTCTGCCCCTGAACCCTTTTTCCTAACTTCAGTCTATCAGAAAGAAACCAGTCAATGGGAACGGAGACAATGCAGCACTGATTTAAAAATTCCTCGGCATTTTCTGCCCATCAAGCACAGAATTTCCTATCAGAACAAATTTCATTTACCCCTGATTCTTTCTGGAGGAAGACAGAAAGTAGATACCACCAATTTAATTTTAAACCTAATAAATGTTAAACATTTATCTGGATATATGTTTTGTTTTCTATTCAATATGGATTTGTGGTTCTGTACTTAAAAGGTTATATTGTAAAATATATTTGAATGCCCATGCCAAACTGCAAGCCCATGATGCTGAGAGATGCAAACCTAAATGCTACTGATAACTTTCCTCTCCATTTTCATTTCTGTCAATTGAAAAAAATCTCAAAACCGGTACTATTTTTTTAAGCTAAGTTACTACATTTCTAGGTCTAATTGTTAAATATGATGTGACCCCAGTGCTGTCTACTGAGGGTTGGTAAAAGGAGTAGAGATTAATTTGGTGGATTAATTTGGTAGCTCTCACATCTTTATCTTTGGAAAACCCGAATATACACAATTTTCCATATGCTCCAGGACTGTCAGTGTAATTGCCAGGTTGTGTAAAGATCCACGTGCTGTTAGTCTTTGCAGGAACCAGAGCAATGACTACAGCCACTTTCCCTGAGATATTAATATTAATACGAATTCTCTCTATGGGTAGAGAGAACAAAATTAACATAAATATCTTTGAAAAATGTTCATTTAAGCATTTATGTGAAGGATTGTAGGACCATAGCAGTCTGACAATAAGAGATTATACTATTACACAAGTATGACTGAATCTTTCTGAAATTGCTTTCATTTTTAAGCTGTCATTGAGATTTTTCACAAGTGTGTCTGCAGGCTACAGAACTGCTGAAGCACTTCTAAAATGAGGAACAGACTAATTAGTAGCAGGGGCTTCTGATGTAAATCCTGCTGCTTCAGCCTGCCTCAGCTGCAGAGGAAAGTGAAGGTTTAAACCAGGCACGTGGAACAGGGAAGTCCAGGATCACCTCAATGATTGCAGGCAAGTCCTTTTAGTCAGATTTCCCCAAAATCATTCACCAGTTTTGAGAGTTCGGTTGTGAGGATGCACTACTTGAGACATGGGTAGGAACTCTGCAGCTGACCAAATGTCAACAGTCCAGACACCAAAAATTTCAGTCCTGGGGAACTTTTCTCTTGGTTGTTTTCACTTCCATGCTACTAAAATGTGAAAAATAATAAACTAACGCCCTGTGACTCGGGATCTTAGGGAACTAACTTTAATATTAAATGTTACGTAAGCAAAAAAAAAAACCATAGCCTTTTGCATCCAAATATTTACTGGATATTTATGCTTTTGAAAGCCTTCCCAAAATAGCAATTAAATTGAAATTATCTTACCCCTTTTCCAGAAGAAACTCCACAAGAACTCTGTTGCCACTTGCACATGCAACCATCAAAGGTGTTTTGTAATATTTATCTTTTATGTCTACTGGCACACCCTCGTCGAATGCTTTCTGCAGAGACACAAAGTCTCCTGCTCTGACAAGGTAGTTGATATCCATGAGGGTTTTCCTTGGCTCGTCTATGTACCAGGCACGATCATCAAGCACGGGATGGGCGGATTGGTGGTCCCGTTTGAAACGCTGCTCTTCAGGAATGTTTGGAACAGCCTCAACCATGTAGGCAGGGAAGCCATCTTCCCTAAGCGGACATTCGCTCTTTGGAATTACACAAATCGGCACAGGGAGGCCTTTTTTGCCTTTTTTTTTCGGTGGTTTCTTCTTCTTCTTTGCTTTGGGCCCAAAGGAAGATAGCAGAAAGGTTTTCTGCAAGTATTTTGAGCCTTTAAAAAAATCATCAAGGCTGATCCTGTCAGCAGATGCTTCGTGCTTTTTAGCAAGAATTTCTATTTGTTCCTCATCCACAGTGCCCCAGTGCTTCCGAATAACTGATATAAAATCATTTCTGGATACCATCCCATCTCCTTCGCCATCAGTCTCAAACTCCTTGCGGATGGCATCCTCGTGCTGCAAGGACCAGTCGTACACCTTCAGGTACCAGGCAAGGGTCTCATCTGGTTTTTTAAAGCCTTTTTCAACTTTGCGCAACACCGCTACTGCTGCTTTAAACCCACCGTTCTTGGCAGCCTCCCTTGGGGTCAGATGTGACAAGTTTGTCCATGTAGGATCACAGCCTAGAAATATCGACACAATTTGGCTGATAGTGCAGTGGAATTCCTAATTATGTAATATAAGAAACTTGTAATACACGGGTAACTCATTGCCACAGGCCTACGATTTTATACTGTGTCAGCTATAAATAGTGATGGTAAATGGAACCACATCATTGATCCCAGGCTGGAAGGTCAGCCACATGTCCATATTTGTTTCCCAAAGGGAGAAGCATTCAGCAACCTATGCTCTATTTATTCATCTACTCATGAATATGTACAGAAAGAGAGAAGTTCAGTGGAAACTTAACATTTTTATTTGAAGTGGTGAGCAAGGTTAAGAAGCAAACTAAGATTAAAATGTCACATATTTCTATACCCCAACATTACAATTTGGCAATGGATCACTTGTTTGATCACAAGAACAGAATGTGGGATTTTGCATGGTCCTCTTGGATCAAAGCTTGAAGTGCCATGATCATCTGATTAAGTCAGGAAAGGATCACAGCTGCTTCAGGGCATGTTTCAATACCCATGGGCATGATGTTTTCCTCATGACTGCACAGAGATTTTTTTTTTAAATGAGCATCAAATCAAAAATTTATTTTCTATTGGAAGTTTCGGTACAATACATCTAAACCCAGCTAAAGCCAGAACCACTTAATACTGTCCAACACTAAGTTATACAAACCCCTGGTGTTTCTGCTGCTTTCTTAGAGAAATGTTTTCTCATCCACATGAGATAAGAGCCTTTGTTAGGCCCTTCTGAATGAGAATTTTGACACAGGGTACCCAAGAGTCAAATCCTTCAGAGATACCCAAATGAAATCTTTCCTTTAGCACAGAAATAGAATAGAGATAATAGCTGCAAAGTAACTTAGTTTTCATGTACCTCTTTGTCCTATATACCTGCAGCAATCTGCAAATCCTCCCTCCGCAGCGTAATGAAGTGGTGTGTTACCATTCATAGCAATCAGTTTCAAGTCTGCATTATAACCTGAAATAATCGTCAGAATCTAGAAAAACAAACAGAGTCCCACCAAAAATCTCGTCTGTTTCTTAACATGTGAAAATGTGAGACTGATTTACAAATAAATGCAATACTTTACATTCCCATTTAATAATGAAGTTCTCTCCCATGTCCAGCTGGTCAATGCACATATAAAATTAATGTTTTCTATAGTATTATACTTATTCAACTGATGAAACAGAAACCTTGTGCAGTTGTAGACACCAAGGACAATCTTCATTCTTGCCATCTCACTGTAAGCCCCTGTCTTGCCTATCTATCCCTGCTGGATTCCCTTTGATACTTAAAAAGAATCTAATTTTGATTACTGATCGTTATGCTTTGATCAGTGGAGGTAATGGACTCAAAAAAACCACACTCCAAAAACCCAAACCAAAACCTTGTAACAACAAAAATCCACCCAGGTTTGGCTTTGCAGCAATGCTTTAACACCACAAATGCTAATACCTCAAAAAAGCCTCCTTTGGCTGCGAAATGTGCAGCACTGTGTCTTTCAAAGTCGAACAGGTTCACATCAGCTCCCCTCTGAAGCAGAGCTCGCACCACCTCGGCAGCACCTTCCCTTGCAGCTTCCATCACGGCTGTGCGCCCCGTGGCCTGCAGGGAGAAAGAGAACGACTCCGAGTTTGTTCCGTGTGCTAAGGCTGGAACAGCAGGATCCGACTGTTCCAAGCTGGCATAGAACTGGAAGTCTCCTTTCAGCTATTACTGGGAAAAGCAGACAAGTCTAATAGTTTCAAAGATACTTGCAGGTAAACTTTCAGACTCTAGTCACAGTGCTGCTAAGATAGAGTAGTCAGATCCCAGCAACTCAAGCACATTGAAAGCTTGAGTCCCTTGAATAATACCCATGAAAATCAATCCCTTAGTTAAGGAATCCTTTACTCTGTGGGCATGTTCTCATGCGCATTTACAACATTTAACACAAAATACCACCTCAGCTTATTAAAGAAGGAGCATAAGGAGCTATGGCTGGAGTAGTGCTATGGGGAAGGCAAAGCAACCAGGAAGTTTCACTACGGTTCTGTGAGGAAAAGTTCACGCTCTAATACATTAATGTTGTCTTTTTCTAGACAATAGTGGATGTTTGCTTTGGATAACTTTAAGGGAAAGATTGAGCTTCTTGATTTATCAACAGCACAGAGCTTCAGTCTTTCAGGTCTTGGTTAAATTAAGGAAGCAAACAAATAAGTGATTAAGACATACAAAAGAGAAAAAAGCTTCTTATGCCTCGTTCCTGCTGTGATTGCTCATCAGGTTTTTCCTAATGGACTTTCTTTTTAGTGAATATTATTTCAACTCTGAAAATCTAAGGACACATCAAGGCAAATACAAATCAGCACTGCTCCACTGAAGTACAGTGGACTGCAACTCCTAACCACTGGCCCAGTTACATTTAAGTTTGGGGAAATATTTGCACTCAAAACGTACAAAAATCTAAAAGAAGACCTAAATCGCTCTGCTCCAAAAAAAAGGTGGTACAGAAGAGAGGAAGAGGTATGGCTACAGAGTTAAGCAATTTTCACTGCTTCATTATTTTAATGTGAGGATTTAAGGTCATGTACTCTGCTTATCTGGTATTTATTCTATACTCCTGTATCTGTTCTTAGTTACAGAAATGCTCATACCGGGTCTTTTGCATGGGGATCTGCTCCTTTCTCCAAGAAAATCAGGCACATTTCTTTAACCTCATGAGCTTGCTCACAGGCTTGTAGAAGCACAGACCTCCCGGTTGTGGTAGAGTTGTTGACATCTGCACCATATTCCAAGGCAATTTGCAGGCAGTGGGAATGGCGTCCTGTAGGTGAAAGGCAGTAAAACAAAATTCCTGCAAAGGAAACCAGTGGGGATTAGGGTGCAATAGGAAATTACCAGAAGGTTTATGAGTCTGTGAGCTTCACAGCTGACCATTCTGCAACAGAGACCCCTTCACTGAGGGTATATCCATGCAAAAAAGACTTCTACTTTAGGGTCTTTACCTGGGGAGTGAACCAGTTTAGTATGCCATAGGTCGTGGAAGGAATGTGATTCTCAATCATAAGTTACCTCTCAGCTCTGTACTGGGGAGACTTACGATTTAAAGGCCTAGACTCTTCGGGGAGAATTATTTTCACTTTCATCAAAGCTGTTATGGCCAACAGCTTCTGTTGGGCTGTAAGGATTACCCTCAACCACAGTTCCTCTCCACAGGTGGGACACATCATATGTAGTAAGTGCGTCACACAGTTAAGGGATTGCTTTATGGCACTTCTGGTCTCATAAGGTTCCTTCTCACTCACCTTTCCCTTCATTATCCACAGCAGTCATGTCTGCATTAGCTTTTGCTAATAATTCCAAAATCACCTCATGGCCCAGCTCAGCTGCCTTCATGGCTGGAGTGCATCCCATTTTGTCGTGGACATTTGGATGAGCTCCGTGTTCTAGCAGGAAGCGGCACATGTCAATGTCATTTTTCATGGAGGCCAAGTGAAAGGCACTATATCCTTCCTTAGGCTCTGTGTAATTAATGAGATCTGGGAATCCTTTCTGGATCAGATTTTCTATTTGCTTCTTGTCTCTCTCGTGAACACACTGAAGAAGTTTGTAGATCTGTAAGTTCAGAAGCCTTTTATCTACTGGTAACATCCCAGGATAGAGAAGACTGTCGTCTTTCAAGGAAGTATTTTCTGCGTGGGGAGAGAAGAAAACATGTAATCTCAGAGATGATATTATAATGACACGCCAGTAAAACCAGGAATCAGACCATATTCACAGCATGAAAATATCCACTTTACCTTGACAGAACACTAGGCTTTGAACTAATTTATCTTTTATTATGGGCAGCACATATAGAGACTATATAAACCCAAGTAGCACCTTGCAAAATTTTTCTTTCTAGTCATCCAACCGTTCTGAAGAGGTCTCATTCACATTGAAAATTAAGCTGAGAAGCTGTAGGGTAACTGCTCTCCATTCAAGGAACTGTTATAATCTGCAATTACTTGGAAGCCTGAGGGGAGGCTGTTCATCTGTCATTTTCAATGGGAAAAAAAATCACAAGACACCGTGTCCTCTGCACTTGCTGAAACATAAAATTGATACTAACATCACCTCATCAGTGCCTGAGCACCTTCCTTTTTTTTTTTTTTTTGGTAGCTGATGCATGAACTTCCTGCCAGGCTATGTACATAAAAGAGTAAGTCGAATTTCTTTGCAACAAAAACGTTGGGGAAAAAAAGATGCAGATAGCAGGGCACTGGTCTGGGAAAAGGTTCTTCCAGGTCACCCATCACATGCTTCTTGAAAAAAATGCAGTGCAGGACTTTGCACTTGCCTCAGTTCTGGATGTTTTTCAGTTTTTTTCTTTTAGGTTTTTTAGCCTCTTTTAGCTAGTCTCAGCACTCGTGGCTGGAGGGTCAGGAAGGGTCAGACATTGCATGGACCATTTCTAAAGCTTGCCTAAGTGGACGGTAGGTTTCCTATCAGCCTCAGCAAGTCTTGGGTCAGCCCATCCTCCAGAACTTTTACAGGACATGCAACAAAAAGAAGGTGGAGGAACAGCTGTTAGAGAATTCTTGGGGTTTGGTTTGTTTGGGTTTTTTATTTACTGCAATGCAGTCTGTAAATGGGATCACTCAGCATCTGCCTGGCTACTGCTGGGTGCTTTATGGATGTCCATGAGAAGGCGAGATTGAAGAGAGAGATGGAGAAGGATGCACAATTCCGGTAGACTTTTTAAGGCAAGACCTCCCATTCTGGAAAGGAAGCCTGAGAGAAAACTGCAGGAAAAGTAGAAAAAAATAACAAGGTGAATTATGCTGGGAATGGATAGAGAGGTAATTTTTGTACCACAGGTACAACATGCCAGTTGTAGTTTCTGTAGCCATTGCCTTTCATTTCTTTGGAAGTTCTGTGTCCAGCCTAGTTTTGGAACAGAGATTGGGTCAACTGCTGACAGATTTCTGAGAACTGTCTCTCTTGTTTTCCCTGCCAGACAAGGCCCTCAGCTCCCTCCCGGTGCATCCAGCCATGCTGGGTGAAGGTGTTATTATTAGAAGCTGCTCCCTTGCAGAAATGTTTATGTGGGTACTAAAATGCAAAGACTTTCTCTTTGCAATGAAATATGGTCTGAATAGGTCAGCTGCTCTCAGATGTTCTCCATTTAAACATGATATTACTTAAATTCTTTTCTGTTTAGGTCTTACATAACCCTCATTCTGATCATATACAAAGTATATTCTTACATCAAACAATTAAATCTTTACGTACCAATAACTTAAATCTGTCACCTGTGGCTTGTTCATTCTCACCCCTACCATGTTGTGCTTCTTGTGGCATTTTGTCCAGTGAAAGGGAATAAATGCAGAGATTTTTATCATGCTGACAGGAGTTACACCTAGAGCAACCCTGTAGTCCTAAAGCTTAGAGCTGAGAAATAAGGGTACTTCAGAGTAATGCCCGGCTAGAAGTGAACACCAGAGTCCCCAAAGAGCCTGGCTTTTAGAGCCTGAAACTTTGGGAAGCAACTTCTGAGCAATTCCTCAATACAGGAAGTTTTTTCTGGCTTCTGAATACAGGGAAAAGTTGTGATGTAAACTCTGCAGGGGCTGTGAGGAGGAGCAGCAGGAAGGTTCTGCAGGGAAGGCTCTTACAGTACTTACACCACTGGAATTGAGTGAAAGAAATGTTTTTAAAGATGCTTAGATGGAACTGACAAGCTTAAATCTTCTCTTATGCTTTTGTTCCGTTCCCCACCATCCTGCAGCAGTAAGGAGCTCGGGTTTACTTCCAAAAAGCTTTCTTCCTACTGTTATTCATTATTTGCACCTGGATTTTGCACAGCATTTTTCCAGGAACTCATTTAGGACCAAAACTTGCTTTTTCTTCCCTTCTTTCTACCCCTGAAGCTGCAAACACTGAAGGAGTAACATTATCCTTGGACATAGGTTAGTAATGCCACAGAAGATGAGCAGAACTGCAGTTGGTAAAAACCTGTTAGTAAGTAACCATCAATGAAGGCACAGATGGATATAATATTCAGTGCATATGGATTTGGATTTATTTCATGACTTATCCTGGAGATTCCTTGAGATACTTGCTCTCTATAACCTCTGCCCCATGCAGGACATGAGATTGATGGCACACCTTACACTTCCTGCACACTTTCATTTTTGTTCACAGTGTAATGAACAATTCAGTACAATTTTAGTCCTGATTAGATTTTTTCTGGTGCTTTTGAGATGCTTATCACAGTATTCTCTTAATATTTCACACACAGCAATAAGATTATTTCCATGAACGTAAGTGAAATTATTTTTATCACAATAGTGAAGTCTGTTGTTATCACAATTGAGCCACCACTGAGACCTTACCCAGTTTAAAGTCTTTGCTTCAAAGCATTAGGAACCAACAATTTACATGAAAACAACCATAACATTTTAACTGTTACTGTGAATATTTCTTTGCAGCACTTGTTGAAATTGACTGGATCAAGTTTTCTTAGAAGTTTCTATAGTAGCAGCATCGAAAGACAGGTGGGATAAAAAACTCTACCCAGGGTCATGTAAAGTTATAAGCAAGGGAAAAAGGCTTGTAAAATGAAATATAACTGCAGCATCTTGTCAATTATCATGAAGTAAATACTACCAACCCTATGTACTTCATAGATTTTTTTTATCACTTTACCTGTAACAGATGGTGTAATGGAAAATGAGGGATTGTTTAGTGTGGCTTTGAGACAGTCATGCTCTGGGGACGGTTTCACGAAACCATAATCACAAATCCCAAGCTTGTAACATTTGCTTAGCAACAATTTTATCTGTTGACAAACATCAACAGACTTGCTACCTTCATTGTGCCAGCTTGTGTCATTGCTTTGATGGAGAGCATGAACTCATTTCAAATCCAGATTAATTTTTTTCTCAGTACACCTGGTATTAAGAAAATCATTTTAGTCAGATTCCCGTTTTCCCACAAAGCTTTCCAAGCTGTGATGGAGGTAGATTGACATAGAGGGAAGTTTTGGTGGCCTGTGATCTCTTGCCTGCCTTCCAGTCAAAGCCTGGTGCCTGACTGCTGCTGGAAGCACTTGTGACTCCTCCTTGTAAGTTTGCAACATTTTTCAGTTTCAGCATTTCCAGTTGAAAACATCCCTTTAATTATCACTATTCACAAACCAGTAAACAAAATTTTCATGTGTTTTATCTTTAGTGAGAGAAAATAGCTAAGCACTTTCTAAATTTAATCCCTTTGCATGCTGGGCATGGAGATAAGCATGAGCCCTATATGTCAGTATAAAAGGAACCAATATGGTAACAGTGCCATGCTATATTTACAGCTTTATGTGAATAATTGCACTGGATTTTTGGCTGTGACTAATGTTTAATAGGAGTGATGCAGCAAAATCTTCCTAAAACTGAATTCCAGTATCACGAATAGTCTATAATGCTGTGGATTTTGGTGTTTATTCTCCAGAAATGCCTTGCCTTGGTCTGAGGCACAGCTGAGCACAGTGATGGGCACTTAGGTCTGAACTGGGCAAGTTTCAATGTCGTGTGGAGACCTCGGCCCAGATCGAGCCCTTTGGGAAACAGGGCCCAGTCCTGAGAGCTGTAAAGGCAGTCCCGAGGTTATGGCTGGGTTGGATCAAAAGATGTGCATCCTTTTGTCTTCAGCTTGCCTTACAACTTCCAGTCACCTCAGGATCCATCCAAACCGGGATGTGGTGGAGCCCAAATTGCCAGCGGCAGGCAGCCCTCAGGGCCAGCCAGCACCTGGCAGTCGGGTTTGTGGGCAACACCTGCGGGGACAGGGGCTCAGGGGAGGTGGTTCCTCAGCCGGGAGCAGAGCTGAGCTCCAGGAAAGCCTCTGGAGTGCTGGGGAGTCGGGGATGAGGTGCTGCTGCGCCCAGGAGCAAGGAACAGGGGGAGCAGCCGCTCCTGCCCAGGGCGCCGGGGAAGCCAGGTAAGGGATAAATCCGGGGTTCGTTTATTTTCCCTGGACTGCGACTCAGAGGAATGGGCGGCCTGTAGAGGAGACTGGCTTTAACGGGAGAGAAACTGCTGGAAGGGGAGGATGCTGGAGAGCTGATCACCCAAACAGTGTTCCCTGCCAAGGACACGCTGCTCTGGCCGTGAGGACACCCAAACTGAGGTAACCTCCCGCGGCGAGAGGTGCGGGCCCTTAGGAGGGCGATGTCCGGCATCTCCGTGTCCTGCGAGGCTGCGCTCAGCCCTCACGGCCCGCCGGTCTGCCCCAGCCCCTCCGCAGCACCGGGCAGGCGGTGTCCCAAGCCCCGCCGCCCTCTCGCCGCCACGCCTGGCAGCGCCGGCGGCTGCGACCCCCGGCAGGGCACTCACCTGAGGAGCAGGGGGACGCAGACGGCCCGGGGCCCGCAGCCGGACCCCCGCCCGCCTCAACGGCCGCCATGGCCGCCATGGCCGTCTCCTTGGCAACGGCGTCGGGCGGGCGGGAGCCGTGAGGCTGCACCGCTTTTCCTCAACCGGCCAGTCCTCTCAGCGCTACCGGATCCCCTCAGCCGGCGGGTCCCCTCAGCGCCACCGGATCCCCTCAGCGCCGCCGGATCCCCTCAGCCGGCGGGTCCCCTCAGCGCCACCGGATCCCCTCAGCCGGCTGGTCCCCTCAGCGCCACCGGATCCCCTCAGCCGGCGGGTCCCCTCAGCGCCACCGGATCCCCTCAACCGGCGGGTCCCCTCAGCCGGCGGGTCCCCTCAGCACCACCGGATCCCCTCAGCCGGCGAGTCCCCTCAGCCGGCGAGTCCCCTCAGCCGGCGAGTCCCCTCAGCCGGCGAGTCCCCTCAGCGCCACCGGATCCCCTCAGCACCACCGGGTCCCCTCAGCCGGCGGGTCCCCTCAGCGCCACCGCGTCCTCTCGGTCCCCTCAGCGCCATCGCTTCCCCTCAGCGCGGACGGTCCCCTCAGCTCGGTACAGACCAGCGCCTCGCCGCCCTCCGAGCCGCCGGGGGTGAGGCGAGCACACGGGGAAGGACTTAGGTGTCGTGGGCTCTATTTTCTTGTTGCTAACTTACTCGCCAAGCCTCCCTTCCCTCTCCCAGGGGATGCAACGCTGTAAGGTTTCTTCACCTCCAGACTTTACTGGAGCCGCCACAAAAATAGAGTGGCAGGGTCTGTGTATCACCCAAGTGCACAGCCATTCTCACAGGGTTTGTATAGCACAATAATGTAAGTGAGCTTGGCTGAAAAGGTGATCGTTCACAGTCCAGACTGGACAGACAAACCTGTTTATTAACTGGAGAAAAATGCCAGTGAATTGGGGAAAACACTCAGAACTTGTCAAGTGAAGCCTAAGTCATTGTAAAAGGCAACAGCACTAACCCTGGGACTGCCCAAGCTCTCTCTGTCTCCTTTCTGTCCTTTTCCTTTAGTGCCGAATTTCCAAATGCCACAACCCAACCCCCAGTGCTCTTGCCAGGCTCAGTAGACATGTATGGGATAACTGCAGCAACCCTGTCTGTCTTCTTCCTGGCCAAGCCTGGCTGTTGAATTGTTTGGAAATCACCTGTAGCATTAGGAGATTCAAAAAAAAAAAAGGTTTTTGATGTGAAATCTCTTCTGCCAGGAAAGTGGTGACGCAGCTGGATGCATATCCAACAGCATGGAAAGGCGTTTGATGAAAGCCATGGGACTGTGTGGTGAGTCACAACAAGAGAAATCATTGTTTTAGCATGAAGTTTCATTATTTACCTTGCAAGGAGTGCCATTTGTACAGCAGCTATTTTGTGTTAGCACTCCGTGGTTTGAATTGGCTGGATTAGTAGTGATCCACTGTTGTGCTTTGGTGGATTGCTTTCCTCTTTGGAAAACGTAGCATCCAGGCCCTTCTTTCTCCTTGGTTGCACTAAATGGTTGATGATGCAGACATAGCACAGTAGAAAATGTTTCCCTGCCTGTTCTGTGTAAGATTTTTGCTTTTGCCACAAATCAGGAGACACCTGTCTTGGCCAAAGGCCTGGGGTAAATTCTCTTTTTTCGCTTTGTTGAGCAGTACACATTAAATTCCCTTTAGAAAAGCTAGCACGTGTATTTTGAAATTTAGTCAAATATGAAAATAACTGAAGATCCTGTCCAAAACATCGGAATGCCTTGTCTCTGGAAGTTGTGAAAGCACTGGAACCAGACTAGAACCAGTCTGGGTACTTGGTATTTTACCCCAAATGTGAATGTGCGTGTAACTGCATGTGTATATATTTCTATTTCTATGCTTGATTTATTTTCTCATGGTGATCAGCTTTCCACGAGCTTCTTGAGAGAGATAATGAGGATTCATGATGCAAGAAGCAAAATATCCTTTTTCAGCAGCTCAGCCTCATATTGGATGGTTCAAAGCAATGTGGCTTCAAGAGGAGAGGTGCTGCTCTGTTATTAGGGTACTGCAACATTTCCAAAATAAATAGGATTAAAATCCTCTTAGAGAAATTCAGAGTATTCCCTGCCTACAGAGATAAATAAAGCTCACCAGACAAAATTATTCCAAGGTCTGAAACCTGAAGCTGCTGGGCTCTTTTTGGCTGACAGCTCAGTTTTGGAGGAGTGCCAAGCTGCTGCAGGAATGCAAGTGGGATGGTGCTGGTAAAAATGTAACTGACTGCACTAAGGAAGGAAAGGTGAAAACTGCCCGGAGCTTTGAAGGTACCCTGGAGCTCGCAGAGCCAAACCTGGGAGACACGGCACAGCACCAGTGTGGGCAGTGTCCATGTGCTCTGGTACAGCCCCAGGTGTGTCACTGCCCGAGTCCTCCCCTGAGGGCAGTGCAGCCCAGAGCTCTGATGTGCTGTGAGTTAGGGCAGCCTTGAGGCTGCTCTGTCCTGGATGCTGTAAGCACATGGGGCATCTCTCACAGCCAGGAAGGAGCCTGCAGGGCAATCCGAGAGGTGCTCCACTTGGCTTCATGGTTCCCTGGGTGAATGCAATCTGTGGAGCCCACAGCAGATAGGTTTTGCCCACTGTGTCTGATAATGAGATCACCACTAGTAAATCATTTTCAAATCAAGATTTTTCCGAAGAACATTTATTACTGAGGAGCGTATGTTTTCCCCTTGTTTTATATACTCTTAAACATTAACCTCAACTGCTCCTGCAACATATGTTCTTCACCATGATAGGTAAAGCCCCCATTACCGACATGCTCACTTTGCAGCTCCAAAATCATCTAATTGCACATGAAAACGTTTCACTGCTGAATGGGTGCTCCGAAATATTCAGAATCCAAAGGCTGTGAAGTTTTGTTTGGTGCTAGCAGAAGGTGCCAGGCTGAGAGCACTACACAGTCCCTTCTGGAACAAGTGGAACAATCCAGCTGCCATCCTCTGTTCCACTTGCTGTTTCTGTATTGTGCTGGGTTTTATCTGTGGATGTCAAAGCACAAGGATGCTACAGCTGTCCCACAGCTGACCTCTGGAGGGAGGCTGTGCACCACAAGGACTCTCGGGCTGGGTGGCACTGGAGTCCTGCTGACATCAGGGGAGCTGGGCTGGTGACAGCCTGACTTCAGCTGCAAGATGTGCTTGAGGATTGCCTGGTTTTTACTTAAGCCTTTTGCTGTGGAAGTAATTATCACTGTTATGCATGTGTCTGGATTCTGATGCTACTGCAAAATAGTCTGCTGTATGGTGCATTCCACCCAAAACCTCCTTGTTCGGAGTTGCCAACCTGGGAGAATGACACAAATTTACATATTTGGCTAATTCCGAAGGTCTTCTGGGGAGTTGTTGTGGGGTCATTGCTCCAACTGTGCCCTCTCAAGGGAGGGAAACAGTCTCCTCCTTGAGACAATCTTTGTTTCATGCAGCAGCACAGCCTCCTCAGAACTGTGCTGGCAGGTACCACCCAGCTACTCCTCCTGTATTTCCTGGGATCTGCTCTGTTTCTGGTTTTGATGCCACTGTATGAAGCTGTTGGTGTCACTCAGATCAGTGCACAACTTGCTAAACTGATTTAGCTTTTTTACTCTTCTTTATACTCTTCCTATAACTGCTTAATGTCAAAACCAACACTCATTCTTTCTACCAATCAATATACACTCTTAGGAATAGGCCTTTTCATCAAGGATAAAATCCATGAAATAACTGTTAGGTCCCTGATACTGTGTCCTTGGAGAAGAGACTTAGAAGGAAAGTTGCGTCTCTTTTGGCGTGGTCCTTTTCAAGGGAAAAAAAATTCCCAAATTGTCAGCAGGGCTTATTAAAACAAATAGTGATAAAAGCTGAAGCATTTTGCCAAGACATTCTCTGTTGAATGCAGCTGAGATGAATCCTGGGTGGAAAAACAGTCCTAGGAAAGGGTCTGCAGCAGGTTAGCTGGGTTTTGGGAGAGGGGCATTTCAGATGTAAGAGTAATGTCAATAGAGGTTTGGTTGTGGGGGTTTTTAAGGGCTTTTTGGTTTTTTATCTTTGTCACCTAATTTTTTCCTAAAACACTGTTTCTTTTTTGGGTGTTGTAAATACAGACTTCTTGTATGGCCCTGCACCTCAACTTGACTTGAGGTAAAGGTGATTTCAGGGTTATTGAGGAAGGGGGAGGCACTCCTCAGCCAGAGATGTGGCAAAGCAAAAAGGGATGGTGGAGCAGTCCAGCAACTGTGCTTCCCAGGTCCCATATGGGCCAGGATGAGGGATCCCTAGAGTCAGGTGAGCTTTCCAGTGCCACAGAGCACGGCAGGGGTTCACTGGAGAGCTGACAGCTCTGGGGGTCCTCAGGGTTTGCCACTGACTTGGTTAGCAAGGTTTGTTCACTAAAACCTTCTGCTACTGATCCCGCAACTTCTGTACCCTATGGCACTTGTGGAGGAGGGAATGCTGCACCCCTTCCATCACCATTTCCTGTAAGGGTCTCTTTTCTACCAAGCCCAGGGATTCTGAAATCATTCCTGATACTTATTTTCATATTTACTTGTCTAACACTGTGCCTTGGAACACATATAACTCAGTGGGAGGATTCCAGATGACTTTAGTGGGATGTTCTGATAATAACAAGCTCTGACTCTATTGATTAGTTCTTCATCTGCAGATCATCGTGTTAAAAAGCTGGGGGGAAGAAATAAAGATGATAATTTTGTAGCTGGTTTTCAGTTAGCTTCCAGGCCAATGGTTAGACAGCAATGAAAATACAAACTGCCTTCATTTGTCCCATCAGTTCTCACCCTGTCACTGTATCCTGTTTAAAATCCCATGCACTGCAAGTTCTCAGTTTTCAAGGTGAAGGAATAAATGTTCTGAAGTCTTCCTCATCTGATGTTACATGAGGCTACTGAAATATTGATCACGTGCTTGGCCCTGTACACAGCAAATAAAGGAAGAATTTCCAGTTGGAAGTTATTTTGTATTCATGAGGCAGATCTGGTGGTGCTGGCTCTCAGCAATGTAGTGCAGTAGCTTTTAGAAATGCAAATAGAAGGGAGACAGTGCAATGGAAAGTGACATTGGTTTGGGGGCAGAGATCAGCACACGTACCCTGGGCCTGATGGAGAAACATCTGGGTTTCCAAGCTGCTTGTGGAGTCCAGTGCTGCTTACTGTGAGGAAGGGTAATCTGCACAAAGAACAGCTAAGAGCATGAAAGCAACGCTTCCAAAGCAATGCAGGGCTGCTGAAATCCCTGAGGTCAAGCAGGGGGAATTCCTATACAAGAAATTGATTGGTTCAGTTGGAATAAGCCTCATTCCTGTTCCCTGGCTTGGCCTTGCTCAATTGTGGTTAAATGAGGAGAGGGATGACAATCATCTGATTATCCTGCTGTTGACAGTCTGTGGAACAGTTGGGAGCCCAGGCTTGTCCTCTTGCCAATGCCAGCTCCAGGGATGAGCTGAGCATTTGGAAAGAGAAATAACATGTTCCATCTCCAGCAGGTGCAGTGGCTGTTCCACTGCTGAGTGTACCAGGAGAGAACCTGGAATTGTCGCTCTGTTGCCTCATCTCGCCTATGTTCCTGACTCACACTGCCCAAATTACCCACCAGGAGAGGGCATAAATTTTCTCAGTAATTAATTAATTATGTTAGGAAAGACTTCCCAGGTACAGGATGCAATGTCCGCTTCAGATGAAGAAGTTAACTGTGTCAACTTACAGCAGAGTCTTTGATTTGATATGGGAGACTTGGCACGGGGGAAGCTAATGCTCAGTGCTGCTGCCCTGTATCTATCACTGCCACCACAGCTGATCCCAGCTCTTCTGGGATCTTTTGGTCACAGAGTTCTTGGATTTTGTGCCATACCACAACCAAGTGAAATTTAAAATTGTGTATGTAAATCAGCAATCTTTTCCACAACAATTAGTAGGAGAGTGTTAATGGAGCTACCATGATCAATTACACTCATAGGTAAATGTCCCTAATATTTCCCTTTCATGTTAGTAGGTATTCTTTTCTTCAGACCTCATTCCTTACAATAGTAGCAAAACCTGAATATGTTCTTTCTGAGCTCCAAGTATACTGATATCTGTCTCCTTGGTGTTTAACTCTCTCGCTACACTTCAGGTCAACGCATTGATTAATACAGACATTAGATAAAAGAGTTTATTTAGGATTAAATACTCATTTATAAATGGAATATGTAACTTATTTTCCAAAGTCTTTGATATATTGTCTTTGTTACAGATTTATCCAGAACACCTGAAAAAGGACTGAATTCTAGTTAGCCAAGACAATGTTTTCGTATTACAACTTTATTATTCATAGAATCATAGAATGGTTTAGGTTGGAAAGGACCTTAAAGATCACCAAATTCCAGCCCCCCTGTTGTGGGCAGGGACACCTTTCACTAAACCAGGTTGCTCAGAGTTTCAAGGTATGAGGCTAGCTCGGTACAGCAATTTAACTCCATTCAAAGTATTTCAAGGTCCAATGCTCATTTCTGTGACTTTTCCAGTAACCTCGTCCTATCACCCCTAAATAAATGGCTACTCAGGTTTCTACAAGTAAGGGCTTTTCATCTCTGCTGTAATGACTTCAGGTGTACAGCTGCCCTGTAGGACGCGCTCCATTTTGTCTGCATCATGTCTGTAACACAATAACCTGCTATTGCTTTAGAAAAAGATGTATTAAATTTTCCAGGCAGTAACTAAAGCGGCTTAAGTGGATGGAGTTTTTCAGCAGGGGAGAGATAAAGTTACTTAAACAAATGATTTAATTTTACACAGGGTCTTGTATGTTTTTTCCCTAGCAATCAGTGACAGTTCTGACTAGGGAGACTCTCCAAAGTTTGTGTTGGTTAATTGGTGTCACTGTACTCACACATGGGGGCATTAAATTCAGCTCTGACCTTCACATTTTATAAACTGCCTCACCTGAGTCAGTGAATAGCACCAATGTCGGCTACGCAAGTTTTACTTTGCTCAGAGCGTAAGACAGGACAGAATCCATCACAACGGTCGGGAACAAAGCACACACAAACACCAGTGCCTTCTCCTTCAGCTTCGCCACCATGTAACGTGCCTTGGGTGCAGGAGATGTTAGAGCATCCACCATAGCATCTACAACCTCATTGCCATTAGTGCTTCCCTCACTGAGGATGCTGTTGAAAAAGTTTGCCCTCTCTTGAACGTACTCCTTGTTGTAAACGGCCTTCTCCTCTTCACTCAGTTCACTCCAGATTTCTTCAGCACTTACTGGTGGCTGAATTTTTGTAGAGCGTGCATAATTTCCTGGCTGGATAATACAGACCTGAAAGCGAGATGTAAAACTTATCAAGGTGCAATCAGTCATTGTGAATTCAATTAAATACTATCGTCAGTAACACAGATCAAAAGCTCTCTACAGAGAGACAGAAAATGCTGCTTTGTTGAAATTTTAACCCTGGAAACTTGACTGAAATCAAATATATTCCCGTGAAATATTTAAGACTGCAGAGGTGCTTTATTCTGACTTCCTCATTTTGCTCCGATGTTAATGTTCTTGTTTTGACTACTCAGCACACCCTCACAGAATGCAATAGAGCATCTTTGATTGCTGTAGAATGCTTAATGGTATAAGTGTTTTGACAGTACTGACACAAAGCGTTTCAGTATGACTTTGATGTCTCCAAAGTGGAATACTTTGGATTTTTCACTCAGTGGAACACCCTGCAATTGATAATTTTTTGACCCCGTTTGGGACAAAAGGAGATATCAAAGAAAATTATCAGGTCCTGAGGAAAGAAGTGCTGTTTTCCCCAAGTAGGTGCCATTAAAAGTAAACTAGGTCTTGTCAGCAAAGAACAGGAATACCAAAGGTCCTGCTCTGCCTCTCACTGAAGCCATTAGCAAATTTCTGTAGATTTGTGCACATAGATTTAAATGGAAAGCACACAGGTCCTTTGCTGCTCTACAAGTTTTCTTTGTGTGCTGCTGCTGTTCTGCTCCCTTCTGAGTCTTCCAGGGAATTTTGAAGCAGGCTGAGCACTCACGGCACACTTGCTGTTCCTCAGTTAGCAGCAGCCTTGTTCAAACTATTTGTAGATATGCAACATTAAAAGCTCCGTGGCATTTAACTGACCTGATTTCTAAATACTGCAACACAAGGTGAGGAAAACCCGTGCTGAGCTGTGTCAGAGACTTGGGGACCTGACAGGAGTTCAGGGAAGTCTGTGGTGATCTAAAACCCCGATGTCTCCACTCTGCCACCCAGCCCACGGAGCAGAGGCTCCCACCTGTGTCAGTGCCTGCCTGCTGGCCTGCATGGTGATGGATTCACTGCTCTCAGGAGGATTGGGGTGCAGGTCCTATGCATAGGGAGAAGCAACAGATGCAGACAAACTCCAGGAGAGGGATGGTGTGTGCAGCTGGAACAGCTTGGTGCTGCCTCAAGCAGGTTTGTCACACAGCATGCTCGGGAGCCCTCCCTTCTGGTGCTATTTAGAAAAGGGTTTGGTATCAGCCAAACTAATGCCAAGAGTAAACTTCCCAAATTTATTGTTAAGAAAGTGGTTTTGAAAGCTTCCTTTTTTGGAGTTTGCTTGGAGAGGAGAGATGGTTTGGTTTTTTTCCCTTCCCACGTTTTCTGTAGCCTTTCCACTGGAAAACACACACTTTGTTTCCTGTAGGCTGTCAGCTTGCCTGGCCAGAGTTCAGTGGGACAGAGCCATAGCTCCATCTGTTCCTTGCCACCTCTGTGCAGCTTTCTCCTGAAAGGACAGAGAGGGCAACGGAGCAGTGCAAGGGAGCACAGGAAAAAGGGACCATGTCTTTTGTAGGCTCTCCACAGGGTAGGTTCTCAGGCAAATGCCAGGCAGCATCTTGCATACAGTGAGAAACAGAAAAATACCTCTCAAAGATACTCCAGAAATGTTTGTCAGCCTGGCTCACTCAGTTATGTGCTGGGACTATTGCAGAGGTGAAGCAGTAAAAATCCCAAAATGACCAGTGTAGCTAACCTGTTAAACTAAGCCCTTCCATGCATTCGAGATTATCCTCAGCTAATCAGCTGAAATCCGCATTGTGCTGTGTGGTATTAGGATGTGTAAAGTCACTTGCATTTTACAGCCCTTCATATTTATCTGACAGGGGTAGTTAATAGATGCCTAGCTGCAATTTTTTCTAACACAAAGCTTATGAACAATGCTGTAAATCTGTGTACACAAACAGTGCACCAATGCAAACCTGCCAGGGAAGACCCTAAGCGTTTGAGAAGAGTGTTTCAGCAGTAGAATGACTCCAAGGAAAAAGCCCAGTGAAGCTACTTAGTGATCTAAGCTTCAGGTTTGAGTTGCTTAGACAGAGCACTAAGAGCACTCTTAGAGCCTCTTAGGTTAAGAGAATAAAAACATCATTACTCTGCAAAATGTAGCCTCTTGCAGTGTAGCTGTTCTCACAAAAAGCAAGGAGTTTTAAGCACTGGTGTTGTAGGAGGAGAGAAAGAGCCCCTCAGGCAGGTGACAAGCCTCCTTCTGGCTGCACAGCACTCAGTGTCTGGGCTCTTTGCAGCCCAGGGAACATTTGGGCTCCTCGCTGCTGTTGGGTGCTCTGTGTGGAGCATGGCATTGTTCAGGCAGGCCTGTGTCAGGAAGCTTCTCCTCTGCAGAGGATGTGAAGAAAGGGTGGAAGTTTCAGTGCTGACACACAGACCTGTTACCCAACAGCTTCTGAGAACCGCAAACATCACCCAGGACCGCTGTTCCCAGTGATTTGCAGCTGACTGATTAGCCACAGAGAAACCACCTCTTCCCAAAGGGAAGCTGCACCCACAGATGCAGCTCCGCTCTTTTATCTTCGTCACTTTTTTTCACATAACTCGTTACATCACTTACCTGGTTTCCAGGTTCTTCTTACATCACTTACCTGGACACCAAACTTCTTCATTTCCAGTCTTAATGCATCACAAAATTTTTCGATAGCTGCCTTGGTCATAGAATAAATGCCATTTCCCAGAGTAAAATAGGCAATGATGCTGGACATGAAAACTATACGTCCTGGAAAGAAAACAGTACAAATAACATAACTTCACTTTCAGTCTTTAACATGGAATCGATTCATCTCAGTCTTCTGAGCTGCTAAGAATGTGGTGTTTAGCAGGAGTGTTGTACTGCACACTGTGCCAAAACTGGGCAGTGTCAGTGTGCAGTCCCAGCACAGAAGGGCACTCAGCTCTGTTAAGCAGAAAACTTCACACAAAAATCTTCCACCTAGTGACAGAAGCTGGACTAGACAAAGTGTAACACATTCCCAGTGTGCTGCTTATTCCTTCTGAGCCTGAGATAGGATGAAAAAGATGGAAATAAAGCAATGCCCTAAAGACCGAAAAAGAGTAGTGAGAGACTGTGCTAGTAACAGGAGAAGGACTGCAGAGGAGAGGGGAGGTGATTTTCCCTGAAGTGGATATATGGTTACTAATGCCATTTTTTTCTGTGCTAATGATGTCTGTGCACTGAGACCTGGCTTTGTAACTGTGCATATAAAGTCCAAGTCAGACTGTACAGTGATAAACTTCACCAAGGAAATGTCACTTGCCAAATGTGTGCAGGCTTACACTACTTTACAATGATTTCCCTGGTGTGTGCTGCTTTTTCCTCCTTTCTAACCCCTGCTGAGTGCAGGCATGCCTTAAGTAGCAGAGATTCCTCATCTGAGGCACTGGACTGCAGTTCATTTCCATTGTTTCCTTGTAAACTTCTGTCACCCACTCCTGCCATGGGGTAAGGAACGTGTGAGTGCGGATACACAAACACCAGAGGTGAGGGAGAAGATGGCCTTGTCACTGACAATACAGAGAACACAGCTGCACTCCAGTTGGTGCCACAGATGCAGGTAACATCTGGGCCCCAGATCTCACCATGTGGAATAGGGTTGGGGGATATCAAAAGGTATCATGGGAATGCAGTGAAATCTGTCATTCTGAATGAGGTTGCCTGCCTTTCTATACAGCATCCCCAATAAATCTTATTTACAGTAAGAGGAAAATAACTACCAGCTTGCTGATCAAGATGCTCTCTCAGCTGGCCTGGCCAGCTGGAAAAGATATGGGGAAGTGTTGCTCCTCTCAGGGTAGGATGTTTAAGTTCTAGGCTGGAGGGCATTACCTCCCTTTACAAGTATTAATAATTGTATTAATAATTTTGAAGTTTTTCTTGGAATAGGTGCACATCCATGGCAGCATGTCATGGGTAGGGTAACCTCTGCCTCCTTTATCCAGTAGCTGAGTGGTCTGGGGCACACACCCCGGATGTGGGACACCTCATTTAACTTCTCTCTGTGCCTAAGGGAATTGAAACACAGCTTTCCCAAGAAAATGCTCTAATGTCTGTAAGTCAAGCTTTTTATCTGGAGAGATGACTTGCTGACCCCAAACACATAAGCTTTAGCTGTCCTGGTTTTCCTGCAAGGAAGGAGACATGTAATCTAGGATTCTTCCTAGAAGTGCCTTGGCCTCCTCTCCTACATAGATGGTACTTGAAAATGGAGCACAGGAGTTAATCAAGGAAACACTGACAGCCCTCAGTGAGATACAAAATGTTCTTTGAGCGAAGGTGTGTGTGCAGCCATCCAGATCTCAGCCTTCTACAGGTTTCTGCGTGTGCTTGATGTCTCACTCACAATTAGTCCCTTTTGCTTCAAAGTAACCCTGTGCACTTCAGAGAAATGCCTCTGGTGGATCAGCATCACAGAGTTTCAGCAGTAAGTAGGACATCACAGGGAAAAGAGATGTCTCCCTGTGTAATGGCCACATAACACACTCACTGAGTACATACAGTAGCACATTCTTGTACAAAAACACATCCAGCTCACAGTATTTAAAGGATTCTTTTTTCTTGTGTCCGAATATCATCAACCAAAGGCAGCCAAGCAGAAAGAAGCAGAGTAGCCCAAAAGAAAAAAAAAAAAAGGATGCTTTTATCTTACCAACAGTTTGTGTAGCAGTGACACCTGGGGCTTCCAGGTGAAACCTACCCCTTCCTGTGCTTGATGCTGCACACAGAGCACAGATCCTCACCCTAAAGAGCCTACAGCCAGAACAGACAAGGAAGAGGGGATCTTCTTCCCCAAATACAGATGGAGACAGGTAGGGAAAAAACTGCAAAGCAACTGAGACATGCTGCCATGCTGCAGAGGGCTATTAAACCATTCCTTCTCAGAAGGAAGGCTAAAGCCCACACAGACAGAGGTCCGTGCAAATACATTTATCCCACTGGATACCCATGCAACTCTACATACTTGAAGTTTCCTGCTCAAGGTCATAGAGAGGATCTTGATAGACCTGGAACTGGAAGCTGGATGTTCACCTCTGTAGGGTCACTCTTCCTCTCCTAATTGCCAAACAATAAAATTATAAAGCCTAAATAATAAAATTAGGCAGTTTAATGGATCTTTGTGTTTTCTGATTGTCAAGTGCTTAAAAAGGCTTGCCTGGGCTTAATGATGTACTATAAACATTTTTCCTCTCTTTTTTTGAGAGGAATCCTTATTTATAAATACTTTTTTCTATGTACAGCAAAGACAGAGTCTTTAAGGATATTTTTCCCCTTATGACTTCACCCTCTTTTCAGGATCAAGTTGCTCTTTCAGGCCACACAGAAGGAGGCTGTCATTTCAGTTCAATGAGAAACAATTAAAGCCTCTTTTATAGATGCTACATTACCCTGATTATAGTAAGCTAATTATTCTACAACTCTAAATAACAGTGGATTAGCATTACCCTTGTATTTCCTGAGAAGGGGAAGAAATGCCAGGGTTGTCCTGATGCTCCCAAGGAGATTTACATCTGCAAATTTTTCATATGTCTCCATAGGCAGCCACCCTGTCTCGCCAAATGTTGATATTCCTGCATTGTTGACAAGCCCCCAGAAACCTATGGAAGAGAAATGACTCAGCAAGCATCTTTCACTGCAAAGCAACCACTGTTAGATAACAAAGCAACACCACTGATTCGGACCCTTGGAAGAAACTGTATAGTCGTGTTGCATTTTTGTCTTTTCTACTTAAAAGTGCAGGCATGTGTTGTTTAATGAAGGAATGTCATTGTGACCGTAATCGGGACTAAATGGAATCATATCATAGTTTGGGTTGGAAAAGCCTTTAAAGATCATCCAGTTCTACCCCCCTGCCATGGGCAGGACACTTTTCCTATAAGTCTCAGTGCTATTTAATAATCGCTCCCTCTATAGTTGTCTTAAGATATTTATGAATAACACAATCTGGGAGACTACATCTTACTGCCAATGTGGTGCACCATGATATTTCAATTACTTTAATCCTACTGTGTGCTATGAGCAGCTTTGTGAAAATTGTATTAGGCAGTCTAAAGGCTACGGGGTAGTATTTTCAAAGTGCCTGACTAATTTTCAAAGTGCCCAAGTCTTGCAACTTTTTTCAAGATTTGAGCTCTGATTCCTTCTGAAATCAGCCAGAATCAGGTACATGGATGCAACGTTGGGTAAAGTAATCAAGCAGGGTCAGTGGCTACAGTATTCTTTAAATTCTGTACTTTTGAACAACTTTATTCCCCGTGTAATGCCAGATTTTGGCGCTAAGGAGCCCACCCCCGACACACAGATTTCAGTGTTTCCGAGCAGAAATGCATTGGCAGCAGAGCTCGTTCTGACAGAGCTCTGTGACAGGACGCTGAAGCCCTTTAGCCCAAAGGCACGGCAGGTCTCCTGCGAGCCCTGTGCAGTGCTAACAGCTCAGCTGTGGGAATGCTGTGTGTTGGAGTGAGGAGCGCTCGCAGGCTGGAGCTGACACGCTGCCTAAGTGCTGATTAAGCCGTGCTGGCTTGTTCTTGCCTGCACAGCACGTACCTGTGGATGTACAGCAAAGCAGGGAGTGACGCAGTGCTTTTGAAAACATTTCTGTTTCTGTCCTCCGGTCCTGCCTGACAGCTTTTCGAGGGTGACCAGCGGCGTAACTAAGGAGTACCAGGGCAGCCTGACTGGCACTAAACAGCTGAATTTGCAGCTTAGTTCGGCCAGCCTTGACTATTTTGCTGATGCATTTCTTACAAGGAATTCTTGTAGGTGTCTGAGGCAAATGATTGTCTTGGCATGCCTTGTACAGGACCTCCAAGGCTGGATTTCTGAGGAGGCAGAGCAGATTTCAGTGCCTCTATTCCTCCCTCTGGACACAAGAGTTTGGGGCACGGGTGATGCTGACCCAGCTGTAGCCTCCTGTACCTGTGGCAGCAGAGTTATTCTCAGGGGACTTTTGACCACCCTAGTGAAGGCACTGCACAAACCTTTGGGCTGAACCCTTTTCTTTCTGATCTTCTCTAACAGAACTACTGCAATAATTTCATTTTATCTTGGTCCTTCCAGAGCCCTGCCGAGAACTGCCAATATTAGATTTCATTCACAACAGTAGTTAAAGATGAAACAGAAGATTTTTGGAATTAGTTTGTAAAGTAGACCTCTACAAGCTTTTTAACAAATATAGACACTACTTGTATTACCTCATGTCTTTAAACCGAGAAAGAAACTGATTTCTTTTGGTGAACATCTCATTTGCAGTATGAAACACTCAAAATCAGGAATTTACCACCCAGAATTTGGGTAACTCTATCCTCCAAAGAGAATCAATCACTATTCAGCAGCCTGTCACACAGCAATCCTTGACACTGGACCTCTCTTACGACTTTAGTGACAGAGACTGCTGCCCTAGTAATGCAGCCATTTCCTCTGGACTCACTTCTTTTCCATGGCCCCAAATGGAAGACAGAGGAGAGGAAACGGACGTAAAAATTGGCCATGGAATTGGGCATCATAGACTTCCTTCTTCCCCCTGCCACTGCCCTATTTTTCCGTGTCTTTCCATCATTCTCTGGCTTTATTTCTCCGTCTTAAAATGGAACCCGGCCCAAGGGACCTACCTCCCCATAAAATGCTTCTAGATCAATGGCTTGGAGACCCCTCTGTAGAAGTTAATTATCAATACTTTTGTACTTGCACATGATCTGATCTGCAGATGGGCTGAGGGGCTGCACACCCCATCTGCTTCTGCTCAAGGCTGGAGGTTTCTGTACTCAGAGTTATTTTTACATAACCTAGCTAACACAGCCCCAGCTAAAGCCTGGCATCACTGCAAAAGCTGTTTCCTGATCTTTTCAGCTTTACCTTTTCTAATTAAAAAAGGTAATTTTGCTTCTGCCACTGCAACCTGTGCAACACAGGTAGAACACTTGCTCCGCATAGCCCTGATTTCATCAGGCCTTCAGAAATACAGCCACTAATCTTTAGACAATTGATTTTCTTCCTGTTTCTCTAAACTGTGAAACTCAGAATTTAGCTCGCAAGGCTTAAGATTTCTCTCCAGCCATTTGCCTCGTGCTTCAAAGCCTCCGGGTGGCTGCTGCTGAGGCCAGCCTGTGTGTATCAACAGAGCTCACAAAATAATGGCTCTTTCCTTCTCTGCAGTGGCCAAATCAAAAGCCATGAGGAGAAAAAGTGGCCTGAGATAAACTGAAACAGACCTTTTAAAGAGAAGATTAAGTTAAACACAAAAAGACATTTTGCACCCTGTCAACTCAAAACACTTTGTTTGCCATCAAGCAAAACATATTGCTTCTTAGAACATTTTGGCATTCCCAAATAGGAAATGTTCTGATATTTTCCAGAATGTTAGAACATTTTGGCATTCCCAAATAGGAAATGTTCTGATATTTTCCAGAATGTTTCCTGCCACTTTGTTTAGTTGAATCAATTCACAAAACTCTATCCAAATAACAAACAGTTCCTTATATGCTTATGCCACCTTCTCAGGATATTTCCTGCTTCCTGAGAAACAACCTGCCCAGCTTTGTATTCGGGGTACTTGAATCTGCTTTGGTCTTTCTTTCCTGAAATGTCTGTGGTAAAAATTAATGCTGTAAGTGTGTAGATAAAACATATTGTAAATTTGCTTAGACAAACGCAGCTCAGGTAACCTAAGAAATACAGATGGAAATCCTGAAGGACAAGGCACAAGAATTGAACAGCTGAAGGAGAGTGACGCTGCATTTCCTCAGTGTCCATGCAGAGACACATTTGGAAAAAGCAGGTGATGTTTGGTGTGTCAGACTGTCAAAACAAGACTCAGTCCAAACACAGTTTATGAAGAGAGGTGTTAGACTATGCTACAGCAGGCAGGGAAAAAATAAACTGGGAAGCAGGACTGGATGTCACAGAGATTTTCACTGATCTCTGTGTTGGGAAAATGGATCCTGACGACAAAAATTAAAAGATACAGCCATGGATCTAAGAATCACTTTAGGAAGCCTAACTTAAGATTAGTGAGGCTTTCTGGAGAACAGTAGCTCTCACATAAGCTCCCCAATAATTTCTACTTCACAACATGGTGATCAAAAGGCACATATCCAAACTCCTTATTTAGGCCCAAAAGATATCTGATATTTTTTCCAGAAACTCTTAAAAGGCTTCTTCCTATTGAAGTTTACCCAGCTGAAGCTTTGCAAAATCTTTTGAAAATCGGGTTGTTTCTGTGTTGGTGCCAACACTCAGATAATATCTGAGTTTTGCCACTCTCTCTAAATTCCAACAAGTATTCTTGGGATCACTTATCTTTGGAGTTTCTCCTCTATGCCTAAGCCCATGTGAAAATGACAGGCTCTTTCCTGAATGATTCCAGACCAACACTGAAGGAAACGAGCCAAAGGAAGGAAAGTGTGATTTGCCTTGTTCCTTTGGAAAAATGACGAGAGGGAACAACCCAATCTGTCTGTGGCAATGCAGGGTGGTAGCAGGCCAGATGAGACTCCCGAGTTATATTTACATCCATTCATGAGTCACCATCCTTTGCTTGGAATATTATGCTGAGATTGTCTTCACTGTAAGGATAATCTATTTCTTTACAGAGTCTGGACTAAAATATTGTACCATGGGTGAATTCCATGAATAGAAAATCATAATTAAGTGTAAGAGACTACTTAATAACCTTTCAGTAGGAAGTGGGACTAAAACTAATATCCCTCCATTCCAGCTAGCTAATGTCACCCACTCACAACAGGCAAGAAAAGGAAGAGAAATTCTGGTTTGAAACAGAAGAAAATCAGAAAAATTCTGAGGTTTGCTGTAGAGCCTAACAGAATTGCAAATCACCATGCTCTGAAGTCCTGGTCTACTTCATATTGGCTTTGGATTTCTACTCTTGCATAACAGAGAGAGAGAGAAGATAATGAGGACCTTGGGCTAGTTATGGTTACAGTATAACTAGAAGGTGTAGGGAGAACTGTATTTTATTCCTGATATTCTGATTTTATTCTGATATTTTACACATTTTTGTGTACATTTTATACTGAATAGTCTACTTAAAGTAGAAAGTCTCTTTTAGTCTTTTGTAAGTCTGCTTATCCTGGGCGCAGGAAAAAGGCAGATTAAGGTGACTTAAAAGACAGCATATCTGCAAAAAAGCCCTACTAGTCTGAGATGCACAGTCCATGGAAAGGATGATACTGTAATCATAAAGAATATTTAATCTTTATCAGGATTTACTCTGAACTATTTAAACACAGTTGTGCAAAAAGCAATCATCATGTAACTGCTTTCTCTTCATTTTGGTGCAGCTTCTGAGGTTTAATTTGGAATCTGTGGCCTTTGCACACTTACCAATGCACCTGGGATTATTGAAGTGACTATTTTTGGAATGATACAGGAATGTTTTGGTGATCTGAATTTAGAAGTCCAGCACACTGATATGATGTAGTTAAAATCTGGTACCTGAGTGAAACTGATTAAAGTTAAAATGACAAAAAAAGGAGGGAACAATCCATTAGCAAGTACGTAGTGATTCCCAGGGATAGGTTCCTCATCTCTGTTTCTAGGGGGAACTGCTGAACAGAATTCTCCTGTTCTGAGGGAGGGGAGGGACAGACAGAGGGAGAACTGTCCCACAGTACTTACAAGCTAAGAGTGGCATACAGAACACTGCCAGCAACTATTTCACTATTTCAGGTGAATGTTTTCACAGCTTTTAAGCAATGTAATGCATGATCCACTGTAACGTTTCAGCACAATCCACTGGATTCCTACATCAGTTTGAATTGTTTGTGCAAAAACCAAAAGCAGACTTTTTATCTGTCCAACGCTTATTTACAACAGCCTACTTGACTCACCTCCCACCCTTTGCTCTCCTCATTACAAATATCTGAGCTGTATTTGATTTCCACTTTGGTCAGTCCTCTGCTGTGGGCCCTGGATGTTGCTGTCCACGATCCACCAGGGAAAATGTCCTAAGGTTTCACAGCTGAGGGTTCTTTAACTGGTGGGACATTGAGGCACATGCTCCACTGCCCACCCTTTGGGTAGCAGGTAAAATGTTCTGTGTAGTCACCAACTTTTCTTACCTTCTACGATCTTTCAGAACATAAATGCAATTACAAATGGTTCAGAATTCTCTTTCTTAATGAAAAAGAATTTAATTAAAAACAATCTTTGACCCAAATATAAAAAATTACAATTCCTATCTTTAACAAATAAATTGGTTAACATGAGAACTAACCTCCTGTTTAATCATGAAATTGAAACAGCTTTTATAATGGTAAAGTATCAACGAAAACAACATATCTATTTTCAGAGGTGCTAAGAAGAAACACTCCTACAGAAGTCTTTTGCTTATAGTCTACATAAGTATTGTCACAGTTTCTTTACAATTGAGATAAAAATGTTTGTGCCCCTCTATTTTAGAAATTATGAAGAAGACTTGTAGGTTTAGTCCATTAACATCAGACATTAAAATAACCCCTTTGCTTCTTTTTATTAAATAAAAGGAAGAATACTTGATAAATGTGAGTTTCCCCAAGTGGCCTATGTGCTACCTGGTTCTATAAAATTACTTTTTCTTTTCTGCCTTTGCAGAATACCCTCAAAATTCTGCATCAGCAGAGCTGCCCAGCTGTGGAAAAAGGGTTTAATAAAACGAGTGCTCTGTGTGTGCATGCCCAGCCCAGTGTCCCGGGTGTGAGGGCCTGAGTGACACCACAGTGCACACGCTGTGTGCCTGCTGCATTTCACACCAGCCGTGCCGAGTGTCCTCCCTACCCGCTCCAGCAAGCTCTGCTGCCTGTGTGGGCTTGAATTGATGTGAAGGCACATCCACAACCTGTGAGCAGCAAGGACAGCCCCCAGGTTAGTGCTGACTCTGGGCTCCAGGGTCTACACGGCAGCATGAGCACAACCGTTGCAGGACAGCATAAGTCGTCGGAATTGCAAGATAAATTATGTGAAACCCAGAGTTTCAGGTGACCTGATCCCTATGGAGCCTTTAAGGGCTTTTAGGAGTCATTTGTGTTTGTCTGTACATTGAGGAAAAGCCTGAGAGGAGAAGGCTCTGCCTCTTAATAAGATAAGGTCAAGATCAACCATAAATACACGTACTTACTGAGCAGCATCTAGGCTTTTTCTTCCTTCACTTCTCATTCCGTCCCCTACCCAATGAGCTAATGGGCAGAGGCCTTGCATTTCATTGTCACTCTGCAAGCCTCATTCTCTACTTTTATTGCCGGTGTGAGCAGGAAGTGTTTGCCTGTGATTTGGAGGGAATCTCACTTCTGAGCCTGAGGAAATGTGCTCTGCACCAAGTGTGTCCCAGAATTACACTGGGTAATTCTCACCCTGCAGTCCCAGCAGGAAAGGAGGTTACTTGTGGCCTCATCACCTGCACCGTGTCACATGTGCTGAAGGGATAACCCAGGATTTAGGTTGTCTGCAATTATTCTGGAGCTAAGTCTATCCATTGCCCTGGGTGCACGCTCCCTGTAGGGTATATAATTGACAGGTTTCCCTTTCAGTAACCTCTCCAGGGACTAGCTTGACAAACCTCAAGTGGCTCCAAGAAGCAGCTGATTTGGTATGGCACGGCAGCTGCCCTCCCTGCATTTCTTGTACCTATTTCCTCTTTCACAAGTCATGGTCAGAAAAGCATCACATTCCCAACCCTCTGATGCCTGCACAGCTGTTCTGCGCGTTCTCTGCCGTTTCCTCCTATTGGGTTCCTGCAGAAGGCTTCCAGGGACGCCCCACTCGGGGAGTTCCTCTCCTGGTGGAAAGGTGAAGCTCCCCCGTGGCACACTGAGCAGCGCCCTCGCTTTACCCTGTGGGCACCTTTGGGCGGGCCTCAGTCAGTGTACGCACCAAGGGGTTTTTAATAAAATACTGTTGTGATTTCCAATAGCGGTAACTGCAACTAGCGCCATCAGTGACGGTGCTCCCCATCCTCACGCTGTGACAATCCCGCTGACCCTCTCAGGCAGCTTCCTGCCAGCAGTCCCGGGAGAACCGAGCCGCCGGCTTGGCGACACGGCGTCCGCCGGTCCCTCTCGCTGCCGGCAGCCGAGCCCCCCGCGGCCGCGCCGTCCGCCCCGCCGGCCTCACCTCGCTCGGGCAGGTGGCTGAGCACCAGCTCCTTGGCGGCGCGCACGTCGCGGGCGCGGGTCACATCGAGCCGCAGGACGCGCAGGCGGCCGGCGCCGCCCGCCTCCCGCTGCAGCCGCCGCGCCCCGTCCCCGCCGGGGCACAGGCAGCCGGCGAACACCGTGAAGCCGAGGCGGTGGAGGCGGAGCGCCAGCAGGTGCCCGAAGCCGCTGTCACAGCCCGTGATGAGCACGGCCCGCCCGGCCGGCTCCAGCCGCGCCGCCCCGCGCCGACACAGCCGCGCCAGCGGCAGTAGCAGCAGCAGCAGAAGGAGCAGGACAGGGGCCGCTGCCCACATCCCGCCCGCGCCGCCACAGCCGCGCTCTCTGGCAGCGAGGGACGAATGGAAACCCGCGGGCAGCGACCTCCCAGCCCGGCATCCCCTCCCCGCCTGCCCGGCATCCCCCCCGCCAGAGCAGCGACCGCCCGCAGGCACCGCCCCGCCCCGTGGGCGTACGGGGAGCCCGAGATCGCCCTCCGGCCGGTCCCCGGCCCCTCCGAGCGGCGGCATGCTGGTGAAGCCCGGGGCTTGGGAGGGGTTTCTCCCCACCGGGGTCTCCCCCCACTTTTAGTTTCAAAAAGAAAGCGCTGGCTGTAAGCATCGTGCTGTCGTCAGCTGAAGATGCGCTGGCGAAAAGGAGCTGGGTTATGCCGAGATCCAGCGGTATGGACAGTTCAGCTTCCCTGCTCGGCTGAGTTTACACCATCCCGCCACTACAGACTGGCTGCAGGGCACAAATGAAAGCAGCCATGAGTGTTTCTAGATCGGCCAGATGGGAATTTCTAAAACAGCTGCGTTATTATGTTATAGTTGCTGTATCTTATGTTGTATATTACGTTGCAGTATTAAATTGGCGTGGGTTTTTTATGGCTCAGGTCTATGACTCTTGTCATCTCAAGGGTGCCTACATTATCCCATGGTGGAGGAAAATGTCTGTTTCTTGTAGGCTAAAGTGACAGTTATGCATTGCTGAAAAAAAGATCCCCGAGAGCTACGATTACAGGAGAAATGTGATTAGGCAGTGTTTTCTCTGCCATTTCTTTTATCAGAGCAACTCTCCAAGCAGCTATTGAAAGGGATACTATGTCATATCTGCCTCCTCTGAGTAAAATGAAATGATTGAAAGAACCAGATGCCTTTATTAATTGTGATTTAAAGTTGGCTTGTGAAAAATACAAAGGGGGCAGAGTCATTCATTGACATATACACAGCAGCAGGGGAAGCAGCAGGTCTTAACAGACACAGGGAAGGTCCCAAGTATTTGCCTAAACTACATCCCTGTGGCTCTCCAGTCAGTCCTGTTTATATTTAGTGAACAACCTGTATCTGATTGTGGCAGATGGATTTCTGAACTGGTGCTGCCCTGCTGCCCAGGAGTCTCCAGAAATTATGTGGTCCCTGCAGTTAGCTGTGTTTTGTCTTTGCTTGGGGATACCTTTGCACTGACACAGAGTTTTTAATGATATCTTAAGGAGAAAGGGAATAATCGTTGTTTAATTTGCTTTTCCAGGGGCCAAGGCATTCCTGTGTTTTTACTCTTGTTGGCCGCACATCTGCCTAGGCTTACTTCAGCTTTAAATTGTTCAGTACTCTCCCTTTCTTCTGCACTGCTCGGGTCTCCGTAGGCATTGCATAATAGGACTCAAAGCCTCAAGTGGCTTGGGAAAGGAGGTTATGCTTCCCTGCTGGGAGACAAAGTAGGACATGGAATGGTAAACCCCAAAGAAGATATTTGTCCTCAGTAGGATTTATTTGATCGTATTCCATTACACTGGGAGATGCTGCTCCTTTTTAGCCTTCAAAAGATCACTCAGTCTTCTGCATGAGTCACAAAGCTTTGTCTTCATATTAACAAAATAATTATGCACCCCTCAAAATCGTGAGATCTGATGACAACCTGTCCTCCATCCAGCTTCCCTGTCTGGTTCCCTCTGGTATAAAAAGACAGGGAGAGATTCCAAATTCTCCTCCTCCATACCTCCTACCCACCTCTCATCCATGTCTGCCAGTCTCTCCTCTCTCAGCTTTTGTGTCCCACTAATAACATGAGGATCACAGGCAGTGACAAAACCCTTCTCCTGAAGACTAACAGGTGACCCAACTAACCTCTGAATTTTGTGTGATCTCTGTTCCAAAAAAAACTTCAAAAGGTAATAAAAAGGTGGTACACAAATGTGACACACTCCCAGCTGAGAACAGGAGCAGTATGCTGTCAGAGCAACAGAGTCATTTAGGCTGAAAGTTATGGATTACAACTGTGTCCTTCACACTTAGAAACAACTTCATGACTACCTAGTCCAGGAAATAAGGCCACTTAGGTCTCCAGTGCAGCACATTTGCAGTAAAATTTATCTGTTTCTTGGAATGATTTTCCTCTGGTTTATAGTATTCTATTCCTAACTCAAATATGATAATGTGCATTTCGAAATTCTGACTCTACTTTGTCTACTTTCTGAAATCCTTCCCATCTTTAGAGCCTATTTTAATTAAAAAATCATTAAGTTTTTATCCCTGTCTTAACCTGTTCTACCTCTTACACAATTCCAGTTAGTTGTGGTTTACCTGTAGCAAGTCTAAGTAAAGGCTTGGATTCTGAGGAAGTAGATGAGGAAATGGAAGACACTTATAGACTGATACTGAAGGGCATCTGGACAATTCTGGTACCAGAATATGCCCAGGGATCTTTTCCTCTTCCTGAAGGCGTTTCTGAGAATAACAACCTGTGAAACTTTTAATTCAAAGCTTAAAGTTTTATTCTGTGTCACCCAGTAAGTTTCACAGTGTGAAATAACAAGTTGCTCTGGGAAGGCATCATATCTTTTCTTGTTATTGTGTTGCCATGTTGTTCCTACCCTCAAAACACAAACTGCTTTTCTGAAGGACTGTCAAGTTTCTGTAAAGGACCAGGATAAAGGAGAGCTGGGATGGGCTGTGTGCCTCTACTGCACCCTGGGACTTCCAGTTTGATTTCAGGGAAGGCAGATCTCCTTTTTACATAGTTCCTGAGCAGAGAATCAGTGGCTGTGAGTTGCAGAGCTTGCTGTGGGGCATTTAAATAATATGCACAGATCTTTGTCCAGCATAGCTCCAGCAGAAATCAAACTACAAGGGAAGGGAGGGGGCAGTGTAGCTTTTCTCTGCTCTTAATCACCTCCTTGCATTTTCCCTATTTTTGTATCTACTCACCTCTGCTTATTTTACCCATTCTCTTGTTCCTGTTCCCTCAGCCCTCTACCCCTCCTGGCAGTCCTATTGCAAGCTGGAGCTGTCTCAAAGTTTGCCATCTGCCATGCTCAGTGGTGCCCACTCTCAGCAGTGAGTAGGAGGAACAATGATCTTTGATGTCTTTCTTACAGCCCCAACTCTCCAGCATCATGTGGAAGTCATTATTATTTTTGTGTTCTGAAGCAAAGACAAAACTCTGGTGTCTTTTGAGGTAACTGCAGAGCTGTCCTTGGTTTCACATGAATCACTTTTGGTGCAGAGCATCTCTTGGTCAAAGCTTCAGAAAAATGCTGAGAATGTGACAAGAGTGCCTCCTAAAAGCTCCAAATAACCAAGCAAACAATAAATACAGACCCCTCTTTTAACATTCTAATGTTTTTGGAGCTTTCATGATTTTCAGGGTGCAGGATCAGGATTCCTGACCCGTAGAAGCCAGCTGTACCACACAATTCACCAAAAATGTGACTTCTCTTTGCCATCCATTGTGTCTTGTCAGCTGATACCCCCAACCATGTAGTGTTCCTCCTGCTATTGTACAGTAAATAGCATAGCAGGCTGCTGGGACCTTTTGATGCTGGTAAAAATTATGCTTATCCATCAGAAAAAAACCCCATAAAATCCATCTTGACCAGCCCATCTGGCAGTTCAGCAAAATAAGTTCCTACTTCTAATGCTAACACATGAAGGACACTGCTTGCTGCAACTATGCAAAAAGCTGACGTTGAATTTGCATATGCAGGCAAGCATTTCAGCACTGGGAAAAGTAGCTTTCCAGGAAGAAAATCAAAATATAGGGGTTTGGTGCACTTAATCAGCCAAAGACAGTCTGAACAGAAACGCTTGCAGTTTTTAGAGCTGGCAAGCTGTGCGTCCTACTTCGGGATTCAGCCGGAGAAGGCTCTGCCTTGGTGTCAGAGGGAAGGAGCCGATGGGAGGCTGGCATTCCATGTAATTAGACAGGAGCAGTTGCATGTGGGCTGCGCTCGGGGAATGTCGAGCCTTTGAGGACTAAGCAGGATGTCTGGTTCTGTACAACGTGATGAGCTGTATTAAAATCTTGCTGCGTATTTTTAAAAACCCTGGACTCAGTTGACAAAACAGATTTAGGATGCCACGTATATTGCTCAGTGTGTCAAAAAAAGGGAGACAGCTTCTATTTAAAAGGCAAGGCAGGAATATCTCTACCCATGAAACATTTTCAAATACTAGTCACTGTATACAGTGTCCAGACTATTCCAGAGATTAAGTCTTCTATTTGTCAGAAGTTATTTCAGTAAGTCCCTAGGATTAAGTCCTTTTTGGCAGTACTGGAGTAGTAGCAAAGAAAGAGAAAGAGATGGAAAGGAAATTCTCCTAGAAGCAGGAAAATTTGCCATCTTCTCTAACCTGAAGTGACTGATCCTTTTTCAACTGGAACACCCCTGGCTCAGGGACAGATGGTTCTGCTGGAGTATCCTCGTGCATGGGCAGTGTGGAAAGTGAAAAGACACCCTATACCTTCCAAATAACACATTCCAGAAACAAACAAAAAATTAAGCACTGTTTTATCTCATTTCTGACTTGAAAGAAAAACATAGGATGATTCTGACTTCCAAATGCTACTGCAAAATGATCCAAAGGGAGTAAAAATGCTTGGGCTGCTTCTCTACACAGACTAATACCCATTTCTATCATGGAAGGGTTACCTCAGCATAGCAAACTGAGAGTTTCAGTTGGAGGTGGAGGATAAGGATGAGGGGAGATCAAGTCTCCTTTTCTTCCTGGTGAACAGATTTGCAAAGTGTTGAAATCAAAATGGTCTCCTCCAGCACATATTTTCACCTTAGGTACACAGTGCAGATACAGATTCATCGGGTAAACTGTTTTGAACCTGAGGATTAATGAAAAAGAGGCACAACATTATGAAATTAGGATTTATCTCTGGTTAAAAGTTAATTTTGTTGGAGAAACAGCCCATGTGTTTGGACACAGGGACTCTTCCCATGTGATGCAAAGCCCTTATTTTGTCAGACTGTTGGGAAATTCCAGTGGTGTCAGAGTAGATAAAAAATGTGTTCAATGATGATAAACTGATCCAGCATAAGAATTAGCAGATTTTAAAAGAAGTTTATGCAGGCCCTAAATATCCCACTCCAAATCTGCTCAGAATTAACTCTCAGTAATTTTGATTAATGCTGTAAAGTAAGTGCCTGAAAAAGCAGAGGACATATTTACATTGATTTGACTGCAGGTTCTCACCATGCAAGAGATAGAAATGTGAAATCTGACTCATACAAGGAGCTCCTACAACTGACAGAGGCAGCAGGGGTTTAGCTTTTGAGTAAGAAGTGTGCCAATCTTGCTGTTTCTGACTAATATTCCACCCTGGCACCTATAGATTTCCCTGTTGGAGCTCTTCTTTTTATGGAAAATCTATACAACCAACCACGTCAGAAACTGAACAACTCTATCATCTCTACACTTCTTCAATTTTCCCAAGTCAGGGACCCGAAGGGTTGAGGTTTCCTTGGATCATCAGAGCAGAATATTGACAGTAACGAGTTCTTTGCGCTTGGGAGTTGCCGTTTCCAGGAAAACGCCTGTGCCAGTCGATGCCCACGAGGTGGCGGCCTGTGCGGGAGAAACCTGCAGGAAAAGAGGATTGTCCTGAGCACCTTCCCCCTTCCCTGTGCAGGCAGAAGGCAAATCAGTCTGTCTGCCCCGCAGCCCCGGGCCGCGCTCTCTGCACCAGGTTTAAGGGTTGGGATAATGCCGAGCGGATGTGCCAGCCCTCACCTGCACTGCCCGGTCCGATGGGCAGAAAGCAGGTGAGACACGCTGACAAGCAGGAAATACCACGGAGAAAGCAGGCAGGCTGAGATGATTTAGAGGAATAGCAGGAAAGTTACATCCCTGAAAACACAGTCTGGAGGGGGATGCAATGAAAGAGACCCAGGAGGCAGATGGCCAAAAAATACTTCGTGCTGATAAGGAGGGAAAGAGCTCTGAGTTTGCAAGTGCAATAAATATATATGAGCACAGGAGGGTGCTGCTCTTTCTCTGACAGCGTAAAGCAGCATCTCTCTTCCCTGCTCTGTGGTGCCATCAGCTTACAGCCCTCAGAAGGGCTTGTGTTTGTTCATCCTGGACAGAGCCCGTGGTGATACAGCTGCTGAATAATCCCAGATCGCTGCGTATTTCTAGAGTGAAGTGACATTCATGTGAAGGGCAGGTTGTGCTTTGAGGTGATGACCAGCACAGCCAGGAGTCTGCCTGAAAAGCACCCAGCTCTGTCATCCTGCAAAATGCTGGTACAGGGGAAGGTGTGGATGATTTTACTGACATCCCTCTCTAGCTAAGGGTATAAATCAGAGAGTGGCTGGTTGACATTCCTATTGCCCTTGCATTCACCTCTTCAAGGACAGCCGAGAAGGTGGCACATCATTTTGCCAGTTGGTCCAGGCTGGAGGAGCCAAGATACCAATTTCTATTGGAAATAGCTCTGTGGAAATTACTGTGCAATTTTGTACTTTGTATCAGTTGCCTCTCCTTAGCAGTGTATCAGCTGGTAGTGAGGGCACAAGGATGGGTAAGGGAGTGCAGAAGTGGTCTAAGAGAACAGATCAAATCAGAGACAAATGTGACAGAGAAGCAAACAATAGTTTCCTTATTTACATGTCTGAATTGTCCCATGTGCACGACAAGATTAATACCTGAAGACCCTTTTGCCCCCTCAAAAAAACAAAAACAAAACAAAACCAAAAAACCCAAATAAACCCAGTGAAAGCCCAAAGGATGGAAATACGTGAAAGTTTGCATTTTTTAAAGTAGAAGTCAAATAGAATTTTTTTAAAATAGAAGCCAAAAGTCAACTCCGTTGTAGAGTGAGCAGTATCGTAGAGAGCAGAGAGGCTTTTAATAGAAGAAACAGAGATGCTGAAATTTGCTGCTAAGCTCACAGATGCAATTTGAGACCCACAGAGAGTGACTCAAGAGACAGCAGCTACTACTCACCCACCTGCATCTGGTCCCAAACCTCACTTACATTATGCAAAAGGAATTAATCAATAGGTCTGGTTTCCTCCTGGAAAGCCCACAGAAAAGGTGGCTTGGCTTCTCTGACACAGTTCCATCTCCAGCTGCCAGAAGCACAGTCCAGCCTGACATCTCTGAACGACTGCATGGGGTTACCTCCTTGGCCCTTCACTGGGACAGCACAGCCAGCCAGGTTCGGGTTCAGAGAGGGAGTACGTGGCTGGCCGGGCCAGCTCTCTGAGGATAACAGGATGTAAATGTTACTGTTCAGGGCAGTTTCTAAGCCCTTTTCCCTGCCTTCTCATATAGTCCTACTTTTATGAGAACATGCAGGACCCATTTTTTGGCAGCTAGTGTTTTCCTATACCCCTGAGCTGAGCAGTTTCCCTGACTTGGGATTTTTGCCTCCCCTAACAGTTGCATCACTGATAAGAAATTGCAACTGCACCATTACAGAAATATGAGGGCTCACTTTTCCAGCCCAGGCAGTGCGCAGATCGTTTGGACTGGCGCCTTCCCAAGCATAATGTTCTGAAATGTCACTCTGCTCCTGGGTGAAGCTTGGCTTCTTCCCAGCTTGTCTTCTCCTTTGGCTTGCGGCATCTGTGCATCTTGCCCTCATTTCTTGGCATGCAGATGCCCGAAGGTGTAGAAGAAAGTGCTCCTGTTAATGCTGGGGAAGTGAAAAGACATGTATTTTAAATCCTAAAGGGATTTTGCCAGGGTCCTTCTTGCCACCGTGCAAATGCCCACTTTTTGAATGGACCCTCAAATGTAAGGGAGATGCTTTGGTGCAGCACAGGGAATGTTCAAGGCCTTCTGACAGAATTCCAGCTGCTCAGAGTCACTCTAAACTGGGTCATTTTAAATGCTCCTCACAGGGGACTCAAAGCATAACTTTAAGCCTTTAGATTTGGAACTTTGGGTTTAAGGTTTTAATGATAAAATTTGCAGGTGAATTTTGGCCATTCCTGGTGCTGTTGCATTTCCTTTTTAATTCTGGCAGATTTCCAAGGGTGCCAGACAATCAGGGAACAGGAATTTGCCTCAAATTGAGACAATGTGCCACAGAGCAGCCCGGTTCTGTGATGTTATTTCCCCCTCAAACCAGCTTCCTTTCAAGCAAAGCCCACTGGTGTTGCTTGGGCAGTGCACGGGAATGGTCCCAGTTGTGTTTCAGACCAGTGAGAGCCAAGGCCATTCCTGAAGCACTGGGAACATTTGGAGGCTGAGTTCTTATCTGGGTTGCTAAAAAATATCCTGTTTCTGAAAGCCCTGTGTCACATGGAGGCTGGTAAATAATGAATGCCAGGATGCATATCTAAGTGTTGGCATACAAAAGGAGCTGTGTTCTGAGCACCAACTTCTCAGCTTTGCAGCAGCAGCAGCAGGACATAGCTTACCTAAATTTGCTCCGCTGTTTTTTTCCCTTTAAGTTGATAATAGCTTTTCCTTTTCTGTCATTAAATAGCTTGCGATAAGGATTTATTTTACCAAGAGAAACAGGAAAGTCTTGGAAATCTCTGAAAAAAATGAGTAAAAAAAACCTACCACAAATGTTAATTGTGTGTTCTACCTCCCAAAGCATTTCATTTCCCCTCCTGAACTGTGACTTGACATCTAGAGGAAAGGGGGCGGCAAAATCTGATTAAACCAGGCTCAAGCTTGGGCAGCGCAGCCTCAGAGCCAACATTTGTCCCAAGTCCTGCAAGGTTTTAATCCCAGGCATGGAAGAAATGAAAATCAGTTCTTTACCCTGTCGTGGCCATACCACAAGTGAAGAGCAAATCTTTGACAAAGGTCAGCAGAAACCCAAAGGCATCTCATGGAGCTGGCCTTGTGCAGCCCTGTCCTGATTAAAACACTCAGGGAGTGGCTTAAAGTTACATCACAGAGTTTTGGCAGCAGTGACATGGCCAAAGCAGTACTGCTCTACCCTGTTCTCCCTGTTCCCTCCTCACAAGCCCTTATCTTCCTGCCTGTGTTGTCTGATTCTGATAAAGGTGGTTCTGGCCCCTCCAGAGCCTGCCTGTCCCTCACCAGGCAGTTCCCTGGGCAGTGTCAAAGGATGATTTGATGGTGTCCTCAAGTAGGCGGGAGCTCATCGCAAACACACAGAAATTAAGCAGCAGCAGGGTAGTCAGTATCTGCTTAAATATTCTGATTACAGGTATATTTAAAGGTGCTAAATTTCTGAAGCCAAAAGGCATTCTTAATGTTCATGAAGTTAATCGTGTGTCGAGGGCTTTCTTGTGCAAGGAGATGGAGGAAAAACGCCAGCTTAATATTGCACAACAGGGTTTTTAAGACGTGCTGGTCTCAATTCCAGTTTTACTTTGTTGTTCCATAAAATCGTGTGTTAGGAATAGATTTATACTAGGCCAGTTCCTTGGAGTCTCTGATTGCCAAATCCTTTTCTCTTTTTTTTCTTTTCAAGAAGTGAATTTATATAAAAATGTAGCCATTTGTAAGCAACCAATGTATTCAAAAGCATTTCTGTCTGTGGTACATTTATGCTAGAAATCCAGAAATAAGAAACTCTGAAATGGCAGCATCCTGAGAATGCTGTCTCCATTTGATTTCCTTCTAGCCTGAATTTTCATAACAGTTACATTTGGGTTTCAGTTATACACCACACTGGCTGATGAATATTAAACAAGGTCTACAGATACTGCTTGGGTGTGCTTTTACAGACTCGGCTTGTACAGAGATATATTTTTTTGATGGTGCCCTTCTTGGTGCCCTCTATTCCACTCTTTTATTGTTCCCAGGTTGTTCTGAGAGACGAGTGACAGTGTGAGACAGGAGGAGAATGATTACATTTTGCAGGGAAATTATACAGAGTAGAAAATCAATAGTTAGATGCTCCCTGGGACTGCCTAAAACTTCTTTGAAGAATAATTAGCTTGCAAGAGAGCTCTGGTAGCTGGAATTCCTCCCCAATTCTGTATTCATAAGATAAATATAGTCTGGAATAAGCAGTATGCTTTGAGGTCTCTTTGCTGATCTGGGGAAATGATTCATGTGGAGAGAATGAAGAAATTAGATAGAAGAGGTGTGGAAGAAAACCTGACTGACCACATCCATCCTGGGCTTGGAAGCAAGGAACAAGCAGCAACAGAAGCAGGGAAAACCCAGCAGAGCAAAGCTAATGGGAGGTAGGGGCTGGGGCTCAGCACCTGATGATCCAGGTGACTCTGTTCCAATGACAATTATCCATTGGACTGGCAGAGCTGAGGGATTACCAGAGGGGGGAGTCCAGCCCACTCCACAGCTGTAAATGGTTCATTTGCTAAGCAGCAGCATCAGACCCAGGGCTGTGTTTAAGCAAACTGCCTTAGGTAGAGGTTAGGAGAGGTTTCCTGAACTTGGAGGGGACGATGGGCAGCAGCAGAGGACTCTGGGTGAGCTCCACCATTGTGTGCTGGTCCTTTGACCATTTTCAGTGTGCTGCTTCCTTTTGGGATATTGCTAGAGATAATCCTAAAGTCAGGAGATGTAATAGCTCTGTCAGTGTGAGCTGATCTGGGCAGAGCTGACCTGGGAGTGAGATTAGTCTTGCTCTCCAGAGCTGTCGGTACCCTGCCTTTCAGAAGCATAAAAATACCCTTGGAATGCACAGACAGCTGCTGCAAGAGGTGTCAATAACAGTTCATGACAGACTAAGTGACATCTAATCAATTCATTATCTCCCTAAAAGGAAGGACTAATAAGGCTGAAGAATGTGCTGGAGGCATAATGTAATAGGTATTATCAGAGATTTGAGAAAGAGCTAACAAAACAAGAGAATAAAGCACCACAGCAGTAAAAGAAGTCACCATAGTGGAGATGATCACAGGATATTGGAGAATGATGTCCTAGGATGAGTGAAAAGTCAATGTTTAGCATTTGTTGGTATTTCCATTCTTAAAGTCGTAAGTATTGTATGAAAACACATTTCTGTTTTGCTTGGGTTTGCCATGTTGGGTTTTGTTTGTTTGGATTTTTAAAATTTATTTATTCTTAGGAACTAGAAAAACATCCAAGCACATGTGTAGCAACAAGCATGTGACTCAACCCCTCTACAGCCACAGATGTCTCTCCCTCTTAATTAAATATGTGCTAAAGTGGTCTGTTGGAGCAAAGCCCAGGAGTGCAGGTTTGAGCTGTAGGTCCAAAAGTGGTGCTAACAAGCAGGTCTAGAATTATAGACCTGTCAGCTTAGCTTTCGTTCCTGGAAAAACACTGGAACAAATAACCAAACCATTGGAGAGCACCTAGAAGAAATTGAGGAGATGAGTAACAGGGAGCATCAATTTTTTTGAGACACAAGACTCAAAGGTTTGAGTTCTGAAGCTGCTTCACATGAGCTCTTGTAATGATGACATGGCTGAAAATATCTGGATGCAAAGCCAGTTGGAAAATTCATAGAGATGTGTTGGAGGGGGGTTCTGTTTTGCATCTGTCTTTTGTTTGCACCTGTGGAATGGCTGAGGCAAGAGAGAGCATGCAGTTTAAACTTGCAGCTGGCAACACTTTGGAAAGGCTGTGAGCACACTGGGCAGGGTTAGAATTCAGTATGATGTTTGCAAGTGGAGAGGTGGTAAAAACCCCACCAAAATCTGCTTGCCATTCAGCTGGGAAAGTGCACTGTCCCTCAGCTCATACAGATTTATGTATTGCAATAAACCCTTCACATAGGTTATTCTATAGTTATAACAGACTGGGGACTAACAGCTACATGTGTAGCTCGCTTATCAATGAGGTTGAAAGATTTTGAAGGCTCACAAGCTGATCATGAATAAACAATACCACGCTGTTACAGAAAAAGGCACATTAAGTGTATGAGCCGGGCTCGTCCCCCTGTGGCAAGTGCAATAATCCAGCAAGCCGGAGTGTTTGCTTTTGCTTAGGGTACTTCTAAGTTGAGCTGGACTGGGCTGAGTGTGAAAAGGAAGGCAGGAACACTGATCCAAGGTCCAAAAGGCTCAATTTGCTAGGGAAGATGGAGAGGGTTTCATCCTCAGGAGAGGGAGGCTAAGGGGTAGACTGTGTTTCTCCCCAAAACACTGTCGCTGCTGTGAAGGAAAAAGGCAATAATTTGGTCTTCCTGACCCTGGCAATTAAGACAAGAATCTTTGGGCTAAATTGCTTCAAGGGAAAATCAGGGCACTTTATTTTTAGTAATTAACCTGATACTAAGGGAATGTGAAGGACTGGAGCAGATTCCCTGGGAGAGGTCTGTAACTCTTTGAAAATAAGCTAGACTCTGTCAGGAATGGCCTATGCACATCCTCCCCTACCCAGGCCAGTGGACTAAATAATCTCTGGAAATCCATTCAAGACCTCTGGTTCTGCTAGGGCTAATTTACACTAATCCACCAGCATGAATCCAGGTTGATTTAACTAAGTCAGAACCAGTAATCTCATCTTGATGGAAAGGGAATCTTGTCTTCTCAGCAATACAGCTCTAGTTATCCAGAGGTTTTCCATTTTGGAAGTATTAAATGTGTAAGTGTAACACTTGTGCAACAAGTATGAAATGTGTAAGCATAGAGAAGAACAGGGTCGGAGGGTGCATGCAGCACTAGGAAATCACAATATCTAACTTGAAACTCACTTGATAATTAGTGTGTGAAATACAAGTTGTTGATTTTGTTCCACTTTGCCTCAGCCCCTCAGTGACGGTTTTGGAGGCTGATAGAGAGCAGTAACATAGAACAGGTTTCTGACAGCTCTCCAAGCAGCAGAAGAAGTAGTACTACAAATAGGGAATAACCAAGGTAACTGGATTTTTTGCTTGGCTTCTGAACTTGCTTTATAAACAAGCTCCCAAGAAAGCAGTTTCACTGAATTCTCCTCATTAGGAGAAGTGACTAATTGGTGGGACAACCAATGTCTAATGGGCTTGATCTCTGTTTCCTAAACCCAAACTCTTGAAAATGCTGAGATTTCTTTGACAGAAATGTTCAAGTTCAAATGTTGTGAGATGATCGGTCAGCAGCATTATCGAAAGCCTGTCTGGCATATAAATGGCTCCTGGACCACTGGATTAGGACTCCAGACCCCTTGGCTTGTTCTTTTCCCCAGGTCACACTCTGTAATGCTCCTATCAGTTTCACTGCCCTGTCTATACAGGGGGGCAGGTTCTCACATCCATTGGAAAAGAGGCAGAGGAGTGGGAGACCTCTTTTGAAACAAGGATTCAGCCGTAGCAGTGGGTGTTCAAGGTTTTGATCAGTATTTGAGGTTTGTTCCTCTGGCCCTAGGCAAGATAGGGTTGTTATTCAACTTCTCCTTGGAAGCATGGAACTTTTCCTGTATCACAGCCTTATCAGTATTTGCATCTGTTTGAATGTGTTTGTGCAGTGACGATCTTGGCGCTCCAGAGGGGAACGGTATTTCAGGCTTTGCCTTGGGCACGAGCTGACCTGTGACACAGTGCAGTGCAAAGTGCATCCAAGTGGCAAAATGGAAACTTGTGAGTTGTTTCTTATATAAAAAAAAATAATAATTTTAAAGGCCAAAATAACTCACCTACTCATAAGGCATTGTTTCTTGCAGTTGTGGTTTTTCATGCTTCTCAGAGCTGATACAACAGCATTGCCCATAGTTATTTTTTGCTATTTTTTTTCATCTCTAGGGAATGCCAAAATAAATTAGACACATTATAGCAAACTAATCTTGTGACGTCATGTTTCTGAGTCCCTGTGCTCTGGGACATGGAATCCAGGCTCCTCGGACAGATGCTGCCTGTGGCAGTCACAGTTTCAGTGCTGTGTCTGCTCACAGATGAGCAGCTATAAATGGCACAACTTCCCTCTTGTGAGGTTGTGGGGACAAGCTTTTGGATGGGGGAATGCCCCCTCCCTTCGAGCTTGACAGTGGGAAAAGCTGTTCCGCAGGGAAATCTGCCTTTAGTAGAGATTATTTCCCCCCCGCCTTGCACTTGTCAATTTGGAGATTGTCTCAGCTTATTTCAAAGTCAGTTTTAAGCCTTTTAAATGAGCTTTATCCTGATACACCAATAGGATGTTTATATATGCTTTTGGCACTATCTATTCAGAAAGATGAAAGCAAAAGTTAAGGCAAACTTTCCCTCTCTCTGCCTAAATTCAAGGTAAAGGGTTGTAGGGAAGGCGGTGGCTCCTTAGAACACATGCTGTGTCCTGTGGTATGACACCAGTAATATCCCATAAGTGACATGGTACAAAATAGCAAATACAGCTGCTCTAGGGCAAAACTCAGCATAGCCAGTGTGGCACCACTGCAGTGCCCTCCACGGGCCTGGTGCTGTGCCACCATGGGGCCAGTTCTGCCTCATCTCTCTGTGTGCTTTCCTACCTTTGCATCTCTTCGCTACCTCATTGGTGAACTCTCAAGTCAGGGGCTGCTGCTAAGTTAATCCTCCAAGGAAAAACTATGTGACAAGGACAGGATCCAAGTGTGTGTGATCTGCAAAGCCTTGGAAGCATTGGGCTGTCTCCAGCGCGGGTGAGAAGCACATGTGGCTCCACCTGCAAGTGTGGTGCAAGCAGAGCCTTGGAGCACAGCACCCATTAGATTATCCTGCTCGTATAAAGCAAGTGCCACCTGTCCTGAGACCCCTCACATCCACGTTGTGTGGCTGGAGTATCCAGCACAGCCAGGACACGCCATGGCATGGCCACTTGTGCGTGGCTGAGTTTTAGACGCAGGAAATCCCCGTCCTGTCTTTTTTGTTGTTGCAGAAGTGGGTAGTAGAGATGCAGGTAATGCTAACATGGCTTAAGAGTGTTGAGCTAAATATAGAGACACTTGAGCATGGCAAGCACGCAAGAGGGTTTATATTGATTTTATATTCATATATATTCATATATCAATATATGTTTATATTGATTAAACTATTAACAAGAATAGCAAATCCCATTACACTAATCATTATTTTGCTTCCCTGCCTTCTCCTCCCTCTTTGTCCTCCCTCAAATGTTTTTCCCTGAATACATTAAACACATGAAGGGAAATTTCTCACCTCAGGCTGTCTGAAACACCTCCCAGTATCCACTGTGGAGGTGGGTAGTACCTGCTCTGGCTTCAGTGGAGCTGTTTCTGTGTCTGACGCCTGTTCAGGAGAGGAAAGTCAGCAGAAAAGTGCCTCCAAAAGACAGAGAGACTGCTACTAAGGGAGTGACAATGCAGGAGAGTATTTAACCCAAGGGGATGCTCTCTTACTATCTTTTGACAGGCATGCAGATATCTATAAAGGAATAATATTGGCTTGTAGATTAATTTAAAATGGTAAAAGGATATGTTCATGTAACCAGCTTCCTTCTGCTTCTCCATCACCACTAACACTTTGGGTCTGCTGGGACATAATTTTACAGTGTTGCCCAGGAAAATCTGTTCTGTTTGAAGTCCAATTCTGTGCTTTCTTAAAAAGGTTTAAAAAAATGGAAGTGTTGTAGTTGAGATTGAGGTGAAAGAACAGGCCTTGGGTGATCAGTTGTTTCAGGTCTGAGTTGCAGGACACGAGATTTGGTGCTAAAGCTGTTTTTCTTTAAGCAGACTTTTATAGCCCAATTACATTTTTATTAAATGGATCAAAGTGATCTATTGAAAAACATGTTGGAATTGTTGTTATTTTTTCTGTAAACTTTCATCAAGACTTGGACTACTTTCAGGAATTTCTGAATCTCTAGCTTTAATGGCTGTATGTTTGGGGGGATGTGTCTAAAAAGATGTTGCCAGAATCTTTTGGCCAGGTTTGTAGGCTTGAAAAGACAGTTGCTTTAATTTTTTTTTTGTGTTATATGTTAGTGATGAAACATTCAACACTATTTAAGGAATACAAATCCTTCATTCCCACTAAAATTAAAAGCATTTGGGCATTCAGATCCCTTAGTCAGCTTCAGCAGTCTATAACTTCAGTGTTAGTTTGATATAACTAATTTGTTTTAAACATACTTTTAGGTGCAGTTATATTATAATTTATCTCATGGTGGTATTGCCTCGCAGTCATAATTTTATGCTTGCACACAGTAGTTCCCTGTATCCCGATGGACTGGAAAACTTTATAAACAAATATAGGCCATTCCCAAGTCCTCAGGCCAGCAAAACTTCCACTGAGGTGTTCAGGAGCTTTGCTCACATAATGTCTCTAATTTCAGACCATGAATACTACAGTGTATAGAAGCAGGCGGTATCCTTTGCTTTAAGGTCACTTTGGGAGAGAAGCAGTAGCCATGCAGCAGCCCACACATGTCCCCTGCCATATTTTGGAGGAGAAAATAATGGTTATCAGCTGAAATTATACAGGGTTATGTGCACAGAATGGGATTTCGCACTGAGGGAGTTGACAACACTGGCTCAAAGCAGGGTTCTGACTTAAGGAAACATTTCCTGGGACGTTCTGCAGAATATACGGGCTTGGCATTATTCATGTGACTGGTTATTTGCCAAATGTGTAAAGACTAAAACCTCAAGCTTTTAATTCAGGAATTTTCTGCTTTAGCATGTTCTCTCTCAGTGCTTTGATGTTACGGAATTAAAATGTTTGTTTTCAGTCTGATTTGATATTAAGCTGGTTTAATGTCTTACAGAAGCTGTTTTGAAAGCTTTCCTTTTCCTCTCTGGATCCAGCTCCCTGGGTGGGTGACATCTCTTATCATCAGTCAGGCAGTTCTGAGTTGTGGCTTTAGATAATGAAAACCAAGCCCTAGCATATTGCTTCCCAGCAGACTTCTTCCTTTATTTCCTTTCACCTCAGATGTTTTTTCCTCCGTGCATATCCCAGTGTGCACAGTACACTACTGTAATGTACAACTCAAATTTCAGTGTCTTGGTGTTCTCGTCCTTACAGATTAGACTTGCAAACGAGCTAGAGACCTGTGTCATGGTTCTGAAGTTGTTTTCTGTCTTCATCCACAGTTTTTTGTTGTCTTGCAATTGAAGTTACTGCTCATAATCCCCTGCTGCCAGGAGTTTGTCACCTCTGATCCCAGCTATGCTCCTTTTTTCCATTGTGGTGTGACAGTGTTAATGTGTAGTGCTCCGTGGGTTTCCTTCCTGGCTGAAAGACAGCGGGAGAGTTTTAGCTCTTCAGTGCTGTTTGGTCCTTTCTCTGAGTTCACTCCTGCTGCTGTTTGGCTGCACGTGCTGCCTCATCCCAGCTGCTGCAGCAGCCACTGGTGACACAGGGCAGGGGCTAACAGACTGGATCCACCTGTGTTCTGTGCGGCATCCAGAGCCTGCTTTATGGCCCTGATCCAACACTCAGGCTAAAGATGCTGCTGAGAACCAGACACCTGCAGTAGCGTTAGATGGAGAGCCAGGGGCCCTCTCTCCTTCAGCAAGAAAAGATTGGACCAACCAGTGGGGACACTGGCAGGTCATCTCATGAACTGTCTGCCTTTTTATTTTCTGTTCAATTTTTTTTTTTTTCTGTTTTCTCTCCTGTCCTAAAGCCTGGACCAGAGAATCATAGGGTGCTCTGGGTACTTCCTCTCAAGCAGGGATGTTGGGGAAGACCATTTCAATTGCTCTTCCAGCCTCGTGCTGGAGTAAATGGAATTCAAGAGCCTTCAGAGCCTGCAGCAGTGAGAATACAGGAAGTGGGGAGAGAAGATCCAGCAGCGAACAAGAGACAGGATATTTTGGGGTTTGCCCTTTAAGAGCAACTATGGTGCATTTTAAAATCCAGTGAGATGCAGGAGAGCAGTAAATGCTCTGCCTCAGTGTTGGAGACTGAGCTGGCTGGTCTTTGCTTGCTATTGATTTGGATCTGCTGCTGTGCCCCGGGCTGGATTCTGCAGGGCCACATTGATGCAGAAAGGCAGAGTCCTTGAGGTGTCAGAATGCTGCAGGAGGCTGCTCCTGGGCTGTTCTCCCAGCCCTCCCCAGCCCTCTCCCGACCACCTGGGTCCCCCTTCCCTGCTCCAGCACAGATAAAAGAGGTGCTGGTGCAGAAGGTGCTGGGTACCTCTGGCAGGTAACTGAGCTGTGAGAGTGCTGCCTCACCTGTCAGTTTTTGGACTTCAGCAGAGGCACAAGCAGCTGTGGGCTTCTCTTCAGGAGGGTCAGGACACAGTTCAGTGGGTGAAAAAGGACTGTCATGCAGAGAGCTGCAAACAGAAAAGTGACAGTTTCAACCACTAACTCAATAGCAAAAGACAACATTAATGTGTCAAAAAAAAAAAAAAAAGCATCTTCAGCACAGCCTCTATGGGCTTTGGATTCCCAGAGTGAACGACCTGGAGGTACTGCTCCCTGTCCCACTCCTACTACTGCTCTTTGCACCAAGGCTGTAGGGAAGGGGCTGCTCACAGGCTGAGTTCCCTTCACACTGTGCTAATGTGCCCCTCCAATGTGACCTGAGTCATGGAAGCCAGCAGCAGGAGGTTTAGCAGGGTGACCATCAGTGCTGCACCCTGCAGTGCTGGCTGGCTGGGATCCAGAGCAGAGCTTGTGATGAGTGAGGATAGAGGGGGAGAATCAGGCAGTTGGGAGAGAAATCTCTTGGTTGTTTACCTCATCTTTCTGGGATATATTTCACATCTAATACTTAGCACTTGGGAAAGGAGGAGATGCCTACTTTTTCCTGCTATTTCATGCAGGACTGTTTAGCTGCCTGCTCTTACAATTTTTTTTTGTCATTGCTCTTTTGCTAAGTGCCTTGGGACACCACAGCCAGAATCATCCCTTCTCTGGGGCCAGAACCTGCCTCTGTTGTGGAGGCTCTTCCAAGCCCAGAGAACACCTTCTAATGGTGACAGTCTCGCAGAGGAGATTTCACACGCAGCTAAAACTAAATATTATTGTTTGTAATTTATAATTGAATAAGCACAAATGAATGTGACATGTAAATAAATAAAGCCATGCTTTAATTAGAAGGTTATTTCTAATCAGGAAGTCTTCCTTCCTACAATCAACTGGCCTTGACAACACACCTCTTCCAAGTGGATGTTAAAGCAGCAGTATTTTCCATGGGAAGAGCAGACCAGGAGGAGAATTTCTGCCATCGGATGAAGGCCCGGTGCTGCCAGTTACTGAATTGCATTTTGCTGATGGGAGCCATGGGGTTTTATTTTCTGTGTCAGGAGGAGGGAACTCAGGTGGCCCCGGGACAGTGGGAGCTTTGCAGAGCTGATTTTGCACATGTCGGCTCTGTCCTACTCAGGTAGTCTTGTTTAAAAGTCCAGTCTGAGAGAGCAACATGTTTCCAGAATATTAGCTAAAACCTTTAAACCCACATTTTAAGCTGCCTATGAGCAGCCCTGGTGAGGAGTGGCCACAAACAAGGGCTTTGCTTTTGAAATTTTGGAAAGAATGTTAAGAAAAAAATCCTGTACTGGCTGCAACATTATAAAGACATTTTTCCCCTCATCTAGACTTTGTCAGAGAAATGCAATATGCTCAGTTGTACCTGTCTGCAGTAAGCAGTTCCTACGTGGAGCCTTGAAAGCCTTCTTCTCCTCACAAGAGGTTTTTCTCTCGGGTAACCCGTGTGTGTCTGGTGCCCCTTCATCCCATATCAGGATCGATGGCTTCCTCATCTTCCCATACAAGCCTGCCAAATCAACAGGGTATGAGCCAAGTTAACTTACCCAACTCATTCTTGAATTACATGGTGATATTTCTCCAAAGACATAACAGGTACGGATGAAGTCTTGCCATTTGCAACTCATTCTAATTAAAAACCTGAAGGTAATGAGCTCAATAGCAGTGATCCATGCTGGGGAGGAGGGAGCCATAGTGTGCAAGACTCACAGCATTAGAAACAACGCTGGTTCAAAGATAGTTATTCCTCCCTGTGTCCACTGAATTTGTTATTACATATTCCTTTGGAATTTCAGATCTTTATTTTTTAAATCAGTTCCTTGAAGTTATTTTAAAAAGAGCTTTGGGAGTATTTCCATCATTTATATGAAGAGGCTGTCCAGAATAAACAGGAGAAAGCTGTGTTCTACGAACAACCCAATGCACTTCAAAAAGTTCAGCAACCTGCTGGAAAGTCAGATCATTTGCAGAAGGTCAAATCAATTTTATGATCAGACAAATGTTAGCAAATTGCTTTTCTTAGAAGCAAAGCAAGGGAAGTATTTTCCAAGAAATATGCTTGAGGAAAAATCAAATGACACTTATTAGAAACCATCACTGAATGAGACCTGTTCTCTTTAAGGCACTTATTCCCTTGGTAATGCCAAGCCATTACATCCAAATATCACATGGGGGCATATTCAGGTACAAAAGTCTTTTACTCTGTAGAACGAAGGAATCAGGACTGGGGCCGTTCTGTCTGTGATGCAGTAAATAACCTCTGAGAGGGGATTTTTGTCGGTTTGCTTGCGTAACTTCAAAATAGGGTGCCAAAGGGCTCTTGACCCATAAGAATGCAGTGTCTGCTTAGGAGCCATATTTCCTTAAAACCTGGTGGCTGCTCCAGGTTGTCTCCGGACAGTGCATCCATGGGAGAGGGGAAAGGCTGGGTGCTGCTGGAGGAGAGAGTGGCTTCCTGCTTGAGGGAAGAAGTGCCCTGCCTGGCCTTGGTTAGAGAGAGCCAGAATAAGGTATGAAGGAAAACACCTCCCTAGAGTCCTAGCAAGAGCCCCAAAAAAGCTCCAGGTGACATTTTTCTGGCCAAGAATTGTCCTTCTCAGCACTTTGCCTCTCTGCTTCTCAGAAAACAGAGCTAAGAGTCAAAGTCTCCTTTTACCTGCTCCCATGGCTGAGTTGCAGAGTCAATGCATTGACCTGTTTTGCATCAGTATCCACATGACTGACGCAGACAGACAGGATCTCTGCCCTGGAACTGATGGCATGAATAAAAAATCTGCTGGAGAGGTCTAAAGAGAGGGATGCAGAGAGCAAGTGGATGACAGGAGCATTCCTCCTGTCACCTCTGTTTCCGGCATCCAAACATTTGGGGACTTTGCTTCTGTTGTATTATTAGAGACTTTTTTTTTTTTTTTTTTAGGTTGTGATTTATTCTCGTATTTCTGCCTGTATTTTTATTTTCTGGACCTTATATAAATAACACTGGAGTCTGCTGTTCTTGAATGGATGGATAAGAAGGACCTGGTCCCTCTCTTTGCCGTTCGATACCTAGTAAATTAATTAATGTAGTATGTATGGTCATGGGAAATGCTTGGGAATTTTCCATCAGTGTGTTTATTCATGTGCTCTCCATAATTTAAAACAGGATGGAAATTCAAATCTCTGATGAGGACTAAAAGCTTTCCTGATTTTGTGCAAGTCTTGGGTAGCAACAAAAGAGAGAAAATGCATTTTTAGTATATTTAATATGAAACCACAAAGGTGGCCAAAGGGAAGGAGAGGAAGGAAAGTAACCTGAAAGGAGTTTTAGCTTTAGGTTGGTGACATCTCACTTAATTCAATGTGGCCACTTAAAATGGGAGTGGGGAGAACAAGGCTGTAATGAAGAACAAGCTCTCGGACTCTTACAGGAGTCCAAGAATAAAAAACTTTCTGGGCTATTATATTTTGGCTCTGCTCTAAGGTTTAAATGGACTTCTGTGGTGTTTGTTAGGTTTCCACCTTGAGGACAAGGCAGAATAGAATTTAAACACCAACACTGAGATCTAGAGGGAAAAACCTATGGGAGAAGCAGTCAGGTGTTGTGCCAGATAGACACATACAGGTGTAAATATCTGGAATAACCATTGGGAATGGTTCTCTGGTGAGAAACATTTTTATGGGAGGAAATATTAATACTATTCATTATTGAAAATAACTATTTCTTGTGCCTCAGTCTGTTGGTTTAAAAAGTTACTTACATCCAGTCAGGGGTTAGAAATGAATGCTGCTTGGCAGGGTAATTTCTTATCAGACAGATCATAGATTTCAAGCTATTTGACCAAACCAGAGCAGGGAATACTTAAGAATAAATGTAGTTCTAGAAACCAGGAAAAAACACCTAAAAACAGAAGGAAGGTGCTCTTTTTTTATGACAACATAGTCAGAACAAATTATTTGACTACTGATAATGAAGCATCAGGTCTAAAATGTTTTCACCACATGCATTCAATAGATGTGAGAAACAGGTTGATTTTTAACCCTCTGGTGGCAGATGGTTGCCTGGTCTAAACTTATGCCATTGTTTTGAAGTCAGCATTACTAAGTCAGCCTACCAAGGGGTGAAATTCAGCTCTGTGTTGGGATTTTTAAGAGCTTTAGTGCTGTACCTGCCAGACTTTTCCCCTCAGGACCTCCCCAGGAAAGCAGAGGAATGGTGAAGTGCCAAGGCAAAGCTCCAGGAGCTGAGCTGACCCTAGACCTGGCCAAGGCCTCTGTCCTGCTGCAAGGAGAACTCTGTACAAGAGTTTGCTCTTGCCCCCCTTTCCCTACCAAAAATGCCACACAATGCTTCTGTGTTACCTTGGAGTTTGCAGCATAAGTGCTGGGAAAACAGTTTGTTAAATGAGGAATATGAAAAGAGTAGATTTAAAATAAATAATCTACTCAGAAGTTCTGTAATCATAGATAATTTATTTGTATCAGGGTAGTATTTAATTATCATATACAGAAGTGTTCAATTTTTATGCATATTCAGTTTTATCACATAATTCAAATTAAGTCTCTAAGCATATGTGTCAGAACTGTTCAGCAGGTTTCTGTCTCCAAACACTGTAATATGGGAAAGCAGAGCTGCAGAAATATTTTGTCTCACTTGGTTCCCTTTCCCTGCTAAAACTGTCCTCTGGAAAACTTTCCTGCTTTGACAAACTGCATTATTTGGAAAAGGCACGGATCTGTAGAACTCTTTGGGCTTTAATCCTGCTATTTTTAAAAAATATTTTCTGGTCAGAAGCTGCCCAGCTCTGGTTAATGAAAGACAACATCTCTAAAGTGGTGCAAAGCTAAGCTCTTCCCTGGGAAGTTTTTTAATTAGTGTAAAGGTTATGTTACACCTGTGATTATTTCCAGTGACTTCCAGAATCAGAGATTAGTTTAGCATCATGCATAAGTGATAAATAAATAGCTTCCCAGTTACTTTGGGTTTATTTTACTTTGCATCTCTAATCCTGCCACTGCAGTTGCATGAGAATGTGTTGATCACTTGTTTCAAGAGTGACGTATCATAAATATAGATATCTTTCCGTCAATTTCTAAGAATACTCTTCAGTCTTGTGTGGTTCAATGATTGATGCAGCTTGGAAATCAAACTCTTGTCTAGGGGTTGTTGTAAGATAAGCTTATGGTATAGGACTAAAATTCACATGAGCTAAGCGGGGGTGGTGTGAAGAGGACACTGTTTTAGGATGCTAAAAATGGCTTCTGGCAGAATTTAGGAGCCAGTATAACATAAGTATCCAACTTCCTGGGCTTTGTTTAGTTTCTTTTTGACAAATGATCCATTTCTGCTCCTGTCTACAAACAGAAGATTTAGAAGAAAGATAAAAAAGGCCTTGGCAGCACATGGCTCTTTCACCTCCTTCTCTTTCCATAATGTTGTACTCATGGCTGGTATTAGTGGTGAGCATGGCAGCGTGTTCTGAATGCATCCCAATAAATAACCCACTTTTTAACATAGGGCAGACCAACGTGCATTGTTAAGTATTGCTTAAAGATCTCGATTTGCAAGCAGTGATCCTCCAGCCACCAACAAGCAAAGAACCAAAGCTTTGGGATGGAGGTTTTGAACCCAAATGGGCTCTGCCCACTGGCAATGAGTGAGGGATGGGGACGGAGGAGAAGTGTTGTTGCAGCTTTTCTGGATTGTGTAACACTTTAATCAGGAGGTTCTATGTGGATGTCCTGGGTGCTCGGCTCTTGTCAGAGAAGTTGTCTGTCGAAACAAGAGAATTACAAAACCACTTTAAGGAAGTGAAAATTGGCCTCTCATAAAATGTCCAGAAGTACTGGATGCAGGGCTTCATTTGGAAAAAGAAAAAGACACATTGACTCTAGATGATGCATAGATTCCTATTTTTAAAAAGAAGCTTTGACTGGGGAGCTCCCTTTCATCTTAAAATAAATAACTCCTCCCAGCCCATAGTTTCAGAATGAGATCTATTTTCTCTCCCTGGGTTGTTTCATAGCCCTGATGCTGCCGTATCAAAGTGCTTCTCTAGTTTTGATAAATCCCCAAGAGACAGGAAGGCACTATAACTGCAAGCCAGTTTTTCAAAGACTTCTGGATAACCCCCATTAAAGGCACAAAAGCATAGCTGCAAAAATTATTCATTTCACTCATATGTCCAAACATGGTCATTTACAGCTTGGAAAATGGGCTGATTTATCCAAGGTGGCCTGCAGTTGTTGCAGCTGACTGAAGTTAAATAATGCAGTACTCTTTAAAATTGCATGAGTATATGATTTTGTTTGCTTTATTCATTCCTACTCCCTTGTAGTTTACTGCAGTCAATGATTATTGCATCTGTTCAATCCATCTCTGCAGCTGTGGGAACGGCTGCTCGTGCCATGCACTAAGCTATACTGTTCCAAAAGAAAGCCGAACTTTCCCTCTGCTCTGAGTGTAGGAATGACTGTATGGCCTTGCCTTTATCCTAAGGAATGCACAGCAAGGAAAGTGAGTAAGGGTTACCTTCTAACAAAATAATCCAATCAACCACGCTGCCGTCCTTAGGAAGCAAAAGAATTTCTGCAGCGTGTCCACCACACAAGGCAGCAGTTCCAATGTCTCTCTCCTGTTCAGGCTCACTGTAGGGTCTTCCTTTCTGGATCTCCGTCCCAAGAATGCCTTCCTGGACTAAACTGTTTGGCGAACTGAAGTCTGGGAATGCTGAAGGAGAGGTGCAAGGCAAGGGGAAGTCCCAGGAGAGCATCTACCACTGCTACCTGCTGCACAGCAGAACTGCAAAAGCAGCCTGACCTTTGGAAGAGGTGGAGACCATCCAGTGAGCCATGGGGCTGCTGGAAGCCTCGATGCCTCAATGCTCTCTGTAGCCATGCCAGCATCTCAGTGCACAGCCTTGAGCAAGCCACTGCAGCTGAGGACACCCTTCCTTGCCCAGGATTAGCTGTACCTGCCCAGGCTGGCGTGACTGCCCTCACAGCTCTGCGCAAAGAGGTTGCATGAGTGTCCCATGGTGCACAGAAGAAAGTAATGAGCTGGATTAACACAACTTAACACACCTATTTAAAGTGATCCAATGATAAGGTGATCTTGCCTGCACTAACTTAGGGAGAGGTCATGAGGGCCACTTTGCCAACAGCAACATGGAGATGAGGACAGATGGCCAAGGATGACAGTCCAATATCTCCCACTGGCCTAGCTGTCTGCACAGAGAGCTCTTTCCAGGCCCTTTGGAGCCTGCAGAAGAAGGGTTGGAAACATGCATTTGCTACTGGTCTGAAAAACCACGGTGAAGTGTGATGGTGAGAGAGTCTGTCAGACTCGGGTCCTAACATTATTTAGGAATTAATGTTATTAATTTGCATCAGTTATTTCTCTGCTTGTGTAAAAGTTATTGTCCTTCCTATTTGAGAGACAGAGACAGAGGGAAGGTGGTAAGTATCAAAGAATCCAGCAGTTGTCATATCTTATCTGAGATTCAGGTATAAGAAATGAAATCCTGACCCAGTGAAAACTAACAGGACTCTTGTAAGCCACTTCAGCATAGCAGAGATCTGAACAAACAGAGGGAGACTGTGCTGTGTGAGGCATTGCTCACATCAAGGATCATCTCTCCTGTGGGAACCTGAGGAATTACAGGAGATGCCTCATCCCTGGAAGTGTTCAGCCAGGCTGAATGGGGCTTTGAGCAATCAGGTCTAGTGGAAGGCATCCTTGCCCATGGCATTGGGGTTGGACCTAGGTGGCCTTTAAGGCCCCTCCCAACCCACACAATTGTGTGATCCTCTGGCACAGTCAGTGCTGGTTTCGCTTAGCCCTGTGACTGCTGCGTGTGTGCTCAGGTGAACCCCGAGGTGCTGCAACAACGGAGGCTCCAGCAGTTAACCAGACGAGCACTCTGTTGTCTGAACTATTTTGAGTCAGGTCAGGTTGCTGTCTGTTGGGTCTTGCCCATCTCTACATTTTTTCCTCTTTGCCCTACCCCACCCTCTCTGCAGTCAATCCTGAAAATCGTGAAGCAATTGCCAGCATTTCCAGGCAACCTGCCCGAAGAGCAACACGGCGCAGCAGTTTCTCAAGCAGCTCGATCACAGAGGACTCGGACATGATGCCAAGAGCCCTTGCAATATCTGATAGTACAAGCTCAGCTACTGGAGGTGAGCAATAAAACTCATCTTTTTCCCTCTGTCTCTTTGACCTCTGGGTCACAGAGAAAGTTTAAATATCTGATCTGAAGGCACCAAAGGCTAAAAGCCAGAAGAACCAAAGGCTTTTTATGAATCAAGTTAAGCTATCGCACATCAAAGGAAGAATATGGAAAGGGGCTGACTTGCATTTCTCTGTATCTTTTTTATATTCTCCTTAGGCCTGGTAGCATCTAATTAATTTGTACAGTCACCGCAAAATAAAGGTGTTAGCCTTCCTGAAAATTTGGGTTGCTGGGCTAGTACTAGAATGAAAACCAGATTTTTTTAGCTGTCTAAGTATTTTATTCTAGAAGGAACCGTGACTGGGTGATTCTGTCTCCACTGTGTTATTTTGAAAGGCATTTAGGATGAATTTCAAAAGATTTGATTATATATAACAAGTGTCTTTATTTACAATAGCAAAGATATAGTAGTAAAAATGTCCTATGGGGACAAGTAATTTAAAAAAAAAGGCCCAAACCCATAAAAACTAGCAGAGGTTCCTTTCTTTAGAAACTAAAATTGCATACACAAAGTGTGTAAGAGTAGTTTTTAAAAGGAGAAGATTGTGTAATGGTTCCGCCCTACAGCACCAACTCTTTTCCTGCCCTTGTCCAGATCCTGCTGACCAAACCACATGTGGGGACCCACCAATGTAGGCTTTTGATTTGGTTTAAATTCTTTCATTATTAGTCAGTTGGTGGTGAGTGTTCATGTTCACCTAACCCATGCCAAAAATAGTACAGTAAATTTTGAAGAATAAATACCAGCACTCACTCGAAACTGTTAACAAAGAAACCCAAGAAAACAGTGAGGTTTTCTTTCTCTTTTTATTTTTCTTTTATTTTTCTTTGTTTTCCCCTCCCAACATACTGCTTTGATCTGCCATGCAATTGGGTCAGCACTTGGGAAATACATTTCAACATCCACATCTATGATGTGAATATTATGCAGGAGATCTTAAATGTAAAACCTCATGGATCCTATGACAGATCACCCTTTCAAAACCACAGGACACCTGCAAATGTCTCTAACTAGCACGGGGACCAAACTAGTCAAGAGCAAAAAAAGACAGGTATCGCTGTGCAAGAGTCTCATTTAATTAGAACAGCACAGGCCCATAGAAATCACCATCTCCTATAGATCATTACTGGTTAAGAAAGCCTCTGTTCATTTCCAGAGCAGGACTATGCTGATACTCAGCTTGGGGAGCTTTCAGGCCTTGTCCACACAGGAAAGTTTTACCAGAGTAATTTTCCTAGGGTAAATGAGCCTAAATGCTCAGGCAGGCAGCTGAGCGCTCAGTCTGAAACCCGCTGCTGGTGTGCAGGCACTCATTTCTGGAGCCTGCAGGCAGGCAGTGAATTGGGGGATGTATCCTGGGCCATGCAGATGCACAGTCACTGCTGGTCTGCTGGGTGCTTCTGAGGAGAAGAGCAGTGGGAGAGAACTGTGTCCTGAACTGCTGCAGCCAGCAGCAGGTGTTGGCTAGGGTTCCCTACTGCCTCTCCGAAGGGTGTCCGCAGTATGGGAGGCTTCGTGGTGCGTGCTCTGATGTCCTTCCTCTGCAGGGCCTGGGAGCACAGAGACAACTTTCAGTGCTGGGCAGCAGCGCAAGGGGTCTTGCTTGTCCTGGGGAGGTGTGGATGCTCTCCGAGATCTCAGCTCGGTGTGAGTGAGCAGAGAGGCTGCCCTGGGGAGACCTCAAAGGGAGCCTCGGAGAAACCACGGAGAAATGAGCAAGGAGGAGAGGGACGGAGAAGCTGGAGAAGGAAGGAAGCAGTATGGGGAAGCAGAGAGAGCTTTGCGGCTCAGAGGGCCCTTAGGTAAGTTCACATTGGAGGAGAGAGGTTGGCCTCTTCCCTTGTAACCCCATAGCCCTAAGGGCAATAAAGGTACAGCCCTGATGGCTGAGGCTGAATTTTCTGTCACTCCCAAAGGGTGTAAAATTATGGCTGTGGGGACACAAACTCCTGGATAGCAGGGGTTACTCAGCAGGGCATAAGCCTGTCTTCCCACTGGCACCCTTCACCTAGAAAGAACCGGGCAGATTCCCTAGCAGTGCTTGCTGCCATCCCCTCAGTAGGACACATGCCCCGTGCTGTCCCAGATGAGCCCCGCAGGCTGCTCTTGGTCCTGTATTCCCACAGAAATAATGGCAGTGTGGTTCAGAGACACTGTCCCAGCCTGCCACACAAAGCTCTGACCTGACTCTTATGAATCTCACAGCAGCCAAGAAGTCAAGAGGGAACTCCGCTGGATTTTTTTTAATCCGGAAGAGGTTAAAAACCAGACACATTCCTTCACCTCAGGCCATTCTCTGTGCTTTGCTCCCCCTTGTTCATCTCTGTGTTTTCTTCTCAGGGCAAGTCCAGCCCTCTGTGCCTTGACAGGACCTTCTCCCCCTCCTTCCTTGGCCTACCTTGCCTTCCTTCAGGGACTGGGGTCTACTAGGGCCTTTCAAAGCCACCAAAGCAGGCTCTTTCCCCTGGAAAAAGCAAAATTTTTGTTTTGCACAACAAAACATGTTATTACCATTTGCTAAAGCATTCCTGCCTTCCTCATTTGCTGAACTACGATCCCACAATCTTGTGCTTTATAATTTCTACAGTAGACACAATCCACAAGTTTGCCCCAAAAGTTACCTTTCAGGGATAAGTGGCTTTCTATGAAGGTTTTCACTGTCTTCTGATACTCATCTTCAGTCAGGTGGAGCTGGGCTACCTCCTTGTTCGAAGAGCACTCTTCTGTCACTGTCTTCTTCTCTTGAGCAGGCCATTGTGCAGCAGACACCCCGAAACCTGCTTTATCCAGGTTCCTCGCAAACATCCTCCCAATGGAACTGTTGGACACAAGAATTACAATTGCTCTCCCTTTCACATCAACGTTCCTCTCCACGGTGCCAAAGGAGAAGATGATAATGCAGCAGGTCAGAAACGCGATGGAAACGCACGCGAAGGCATAAAAGAGGCAGGAAAGGGTCATGGCGAGCAGTAAGTCTATGGCCAGCAGGAAGAAATGCTGCAAGAGGAAAATCATCGTTAGGAGGATTAGCTGCTGCCTCCTCGCTCTCAAGCGAGCCGAGGAATCTGCCAGGAGTCACTGCGTGCGCCACGCTGTTATAAAGCCAGGAGCCTTGCGAAATGTGCGGAGGCAAGGCAAAGCCCCGTGGGGAGGATGAATCATTTTCTGGGATAGAGCAACAATGGGGATTTTCAAGCCACGTACGTTTTCAAGCAACAGCAGAGCTGTGTTTCTCTTGGCTTTGCTGTGCACTTGGATGCTCCGCTGGGCTGAAATGTAAGGATTTGTTTAGTAAGGCCATTTCATCATGTGTCGTCTTTGGGGCCAGTGATGTATATAGGTTATTTGGAAGCAGACAGTTTTAAGGGATTTCTTCAAGGAGTGTGTGCATAGCACTGGGAAACCATGAAGTTGAAATAATCCCCCATATCTGCTTGGCTCTCTGAGGCTCCTAAATTTGCCACTCTCCTACTGCTGTAATGCAGGTGTTTTCAGTGAGTCTGGGCAGGGACCCAAGTGGGCACAGAAGTGGGAGCCCTGCCCTGTGTAAACAGCTTTTGTTGTGCTCTTAAACAAGCCACCCTGAGAACATTATGCTGCTGGGCTCTTGGGGCTGTGCCAGTCCAGGGGGGTTCACTCATGTCAGAGACAAGAAACAAGCTGGGTGCTGGAGAAGGAGGTTTTTTTATAAACAACAGAGATTTAAGGGCGGGTTCTGCTATTTCTCAGGCAGGCAGAGCAGTGCCATGGCACGGGGCGTAGTTATCCTGACTGCAGGGCACAGAGCAGGGCTCCCTGCTGCAGCTGTAGCCTCTGCAGAGTTGGGAAGAGCCCAGTAGACCTGGGAGTGAGACCAGCAAAGGTGAATGCTGCAGCATCACGACTCAGCAGACCTCCAGGAGAGGGTCAGGAGGGATGCTGCCAGCCCTTCTTGTGCTTTCTCACTGAGGCTGGAGGCAAGGCCTTTCTTTCCCTTCTTGGTCATGGTGGAAGTCTTGCTGATCACCACTAAACTCTTGGCATCAGAACTTGCTCTTTAAATACCACTGTTTAAAATTCTTGTTTATTCTTGGTGTGGGTCCATGTAAAGGGTGCCCCTAAGAAGGTGTGGTTGTGTCGCAGGTGGGAGTTGTGTTCGTTCCCTGTCCTAACTGGAAAGGTACTGGGAGCGTGGGACTGGCTGTCAGCACGACCCACACGCGTTTTACTGGTCCTTCTCGTTCATCCTCCATGCGAACGTGCAGATCCCATCTTGTGGATCAATAGTGCTGTGCTATCACAGCCATCCAGCTCGAGGTGCTTTTGGGATGGCGTTGCTGTCAGCTGCACCCCAAAACCAGCCCGTGCACCCCACCCAGCATGTGTACAAACATGCAGAGCATTCTTTGGAGTGGACAAGGGGATGTAGCATCCAATTTGCTTTTCAGCGGCTCAGCAGCAGCGAGAGGCCGTGTGTATTGAGGGGCTTATTTTACTCACCAAGTGCTTTTAAAACTCTTTAAGCCCTTCTTTCCAGAAGAGTGGGGCAGGACATGGCCTGCAAAGAGTGGAAAAGGACTACCTGAGCTGCTTATTTAGCAGAAAGAGGTATCATCCCTATTCCTGGCACAGGAGCCACGACTGCAAATGCCTGTGCTTGGCGCTGACTGGGCTGGGAAAGCACACAAGTCCCTCCCCACCGGTGAGGACAGCACAGCCCTGGCCCTGCTGCCAGGCTCGGCAGGGAGAGTGAGTGGCAAACTGAGTGGCTGTGGGTGCCACGCCTGAGGGTGGCAATGGCCCTCCTCATCCATGGATCAGCAGGAGTGGGTGGCCATGGCCACACTGGTGTGTCTCACCAGCTTGAGGTATGAGCTCCTGCTTGAGGAAGCCATACCTGCCAGGCTTTGAATTGGCAGCCTGAGCCTCCTATATCCTTGCAGCCCTGGCCAAAAAAAGGTCCAAGGTCCTTTTTGCTGCCAGAAAGGAAAAACTCAAAGCACTGCCTCTGTAAACAATGTGTTTGCACGCCCTGCTTGTTAGGTGTGCTGACAGAGCATGAAAAGCCTCCACACTCCTCCAAACACTGGAGACTAAAGGTCAGCCCAAAAGGCAGGAGAAGGGGAGTGGAGGCACTGGCTCCAGTCTTCCCTCACTGCTGGCGTTTGGGCTTTTGCCTGTCGGTGAGGCCGGTTGGAAGATTTATTTCCTCACTGCGCTTCCATGGTGATGAAGTTGGGAAGCGTGTTTCTCTGTGGCATGCAGGGAAGGTCGACATTTCACCTCAGATCTAGGGTCATTCTTCTAGAAAAGAAAAAATTGTTGGAGTACTTGGGCTTTTGGCTTAAAAAGAAAGGAATATTTTACAAAACTTACCTTTTTCTAGTAAATGCCATTTATCATGCATGCAGTGACGCCACCTGTTGGCCGCCGGCGGGGCTGCAGCAGCGGGGGCTGGCAAGGTCCCCCCGCCCCCCCCATTTGGGGGCACCTGCAGCCCTGGGTGACACCTCCCTTCATTTTAGGGGACCCGGAGCCCTGGGTAACATCTCCTCTTATTTTGGGGGACCCGCAGCCCTGGGCGACCCCGCTGGAACCAGCAGCGGCTGCTGATGCCTTCTTCCCCCACCACACTGACACCAGAAGCTCTTGAGATAGAGGATGTCAGTATTTCCACCCTTCTTCTAGGCTAACCCTTCTTATCTTCCCCAGAAATCCTCTGGCTTTAAGAGGTGAACCATCAGATACCCCGAACCACCGAGAAAATTATTTTACTTGTATTTTGTTTTTCCCCTCAAGGAATTATTTCTTTCCTCAGTGGTTCTTGCTAGTCAACAAATAAGTATTCAAATGAGAGGTGCTAATGCAGGTCAAGAAAACACTTCAAAAGTAGTGATTTTTTTTTCCTTTTTCTTTTTTCTTTTTTTTTTTTCTGTCTCCACTGCTTTAATATCTGGGAACAGTCAAGAGCTCAGGCTTGCCCTGGGTTTCATATTACCATATTCACAAGGATAAAGCTGCTTTGCCAGTTGGTGACCCATGGGGCAGCAGTGACACATCCATTGGCTCCACTGCTGGCTGTCACCCAGTTTGGGGTTTGCACTACAGTTACCAGCCTGTCTCCTCCAAGGGTTTTCCAGACCTTTGCTGGAGATTTGGTGTCTGTCAACACTGGCTGGATTCGACCACATGGTTCAAAATGTCTGTTTCAGGGAGCTGTACATTTTTTAAAATCTTGTCAGTGCTGTTTAAGCTCTGTATAATTAGAGCCTTACCTTAAACCTCTTTCAAGCAGGTCCTGAAGCTGCTGTTTATTTTCTGTGTTCTTGGTGCTACTAAAGGAGCAATAAAAAGCAATGTTTTTCCTAGGAACCACATCCTTGAAGTCAGACCTCCAGGAAGGTTGGAAGCTTTACAGGGCACCACAGGGCTTTGAGGCACTTTCTGAGGATCCAGGTTTGAGGTCGGTGCAGTTGTCCTTTGGCCTCCCTTTTGCTGCCTGCATTACCATTTTAATTTTACAGATTAAATAATTTCAATAATGTTTATGAATTAAATCATTTTGATATTGTTCAACTTGATGTTAGCTTTACAATGGCTTCCCTACACTTTGGGTTTATTCTGCTGAGGAAGGGGAGGTACAAATTCATTTGTGATTTGGAGTGCACTCAGGAGAGTTGTAGAGATTTGAGAGCTCAAAGGTAAGTGCAGTGAGAGCCTTCAGAGGCTCTTTGGTGGTCAGCAGCTCTTTGCAGGCTCTCCAGCAGCCTGTGGGAGCTCTCACTAAACAGCTGCTTCTCCTTTTCCCCTTCTGTTTGATTGCAATCCTTACTCCAAAGTGTTATACCTGCATGAAAGATCACCAGGAAATTCAGTTCCTCACTGAATGAAAACTGTTGTTTAAAGCCACAGAGAATTGTTTTGTTCCCAAGTGCAGGAATAGAGTTTAAATTTTACTTTTGTTTGTTTTCTTTTCTCTCTTTTTCAGTAGCAACATGAAAAGAGGTAAAATTAGACTTAAAAAGAGAAAAAATTTGAAAGGAGTGGGGGACAATAAAAGTTGCTATTTTTTTCACTTACTTTCTTGTAAATTTTTATGGTTAGAAAAGTTGAGATGTTGGTTTGATCCCCATTCAGTAAGTCTGGAGAATTTGTACATTGAGTAAGGAATCTTGTATCTCTTGCAGACTTCCTGAAGGGAAATGAAAACAATGACTAGCTAATGTTTTTTTAATTTTCAGTTTGGTACCAGAAGCAATAGTTGACGGCAATAAAAGAGTTCCTTCACTAATTATCTGGCAGCTTAGTCTTACCTGACTCCTAGAAAAGCTCCCCGTTGCTTATTAATGAATGCATCCAAATGTCCTGTGATGTTTGACACCACTATACTATTCTGGTCATGAATCTAAAGAGCAAAACTACCAGTTTTCCTTTCTTTTTCTCTTTTTTGTTTTTTTTTTTTTATTTAATCCTTTACAAAGGATGTTCCTTTGCGATTCAATAAAATACTGACCTATTTATGTATATATCTCATTAGATGCTCTGGTACTCTTCCCATTTTTCTTTTCTAAAGGCAAATTTCCTTTCACTTGAGGCTTCTTGCTCACTGTTAAACATGGTTCAGTCACAGCCCGCTAATTGAGTGGAGCAGGAGCAAAGAGGAGAAAATGAAAAAGGCAGCTAATAATGTGTGGGCAGTGTGGCCATGTCACCCAGCTGCACGAGAAGTTTAAGGGTACCCAGCCCTCGGTGCCTGAAAACCAGTGCGTGAGCACATCATTATGGGGCACAAGTATCACAGGGTCAAGCTTATATCCCACAGACAGCTTTAAATTATTAATTTGTTGACTTGCAAGCATTGACCTTTTCACTTAAAATATTCTTTTATGTCTGCCCTATAATTTCTTAAGGTTAAAAAAAAAAGTTATGGTCTATAGAAATTTTTGAAACCTTCCCAAATATTATCAGTCAGTTTGAGACCCTTAAGTTATAACAAAGTCCTGCGTTAATTAACTTGACTAATACATTGCCAGAAATAGAAATCTTTTGTCTTCTCTCAGATTTTGGCAGCAGGTTTCGTAGCCACTGGGGACTTGTAGTAATGTTCTGATGGTGTATATATGTACATTCTTTGAATGTTTCTGTATAGGATCTCAAATCCTTTAAAAGGTCAGCTATTCCTGAAGCACAAGTTCTTGCAGAAACGGCTTCTGTTGGGTCCTGGCATTCTGAAAACCCAGTTGTACTGCTGGCCTTTCTTCCTGCCTCAGCCCTGAGCTGTACTCTGACATGAACACCCAGCCTCCAAGGCCATCTCCAGGTGAAGTTTTCCTCAGGACAGAGCCATAGGCTGATCCTTGCTCCAGCCTCCAGTGTTCTGGCATCCACCCCTGGCTTCCTCTGGAGCATCCTCTGCAGCCCCCCAATGGCTTCTAGATCTTCATTTTCCCCTTTCTCTGAACTCCAGCTCTAGGTTGATCCATGGGCCAAGGAGCCAGTGTTTCCAGTGGTTCCTCACAGCTGTGAAAGCTCTTCTAACACACAGCCTTGCATCTTGCCAGAATTATGGTCCTGGTTGTCACCGTTTTGTAAAATGATTTGGGCTGGAAGGAACCTTTGGTGGACATCTAAGTTCAGTCTCCTTCTCAGAGCTGGTCCAGTTCTCAGGAGTTTTGTGATGAACTTACTACAGTAGCAATGCTGTGGGTCTTGGAAGCTCTCCATGTGAAGAGACATTCAAAATCCAACTGGATACAGAGCTGGACAACCTGCTCTGGCTGACTGTGCTTGACCAGGCGAGTTGGACTAGGGAATCTCACGAGGTCCTTTCCAACCTCAGCTGTTCTGTGATTCCTTAGGATCATGTTCATGACTATCAGGTATTCCCTGCATGTGAGTGGGTAATAATCCAAAGGGGGACCAGTTGGGAAAATGAAATAGTGCTGGAAAACACGCTTTCCAGTGCTCCCTGTAAACCCCCTGTCCTGCTGACCTGGATCGTTGGTCAGGACCACCCTTTGGGAAGTCAGCACGGTTTTACCCACAGCCCTCCCGTTCTTCAGGGAGGTTCTCCGGTCTCCTTCTGTTGAAGGACCTCGAGTCAGACTCAGGGCATTGAGTTGGCGTTGAAACCTGGAAACTCTGAAGAACAGAGACCCCCAGTGGAGATTTATCAAGTTTCACTTGACAGGAGAACATTAGTGACTCTCTCCAGAAAACCAGGAGACTCGGCGCAGGTCTTGAGAGCAGCAGAAAGGGTGCAGGCAGGAGTTCTTCCACATTTTTAGGGTGATCTTATGTACCTGGCATGTCTGTCTTGTTTGGGAAACCTGAGCAGTGGAATAAGTCCCTGCCATAAACATTCTCAAAGTTTTATGTAACACTGCCAGCGAGCGCCAGTTTACACTGGAACAAAATGGTCATATTTATAAGGGGGGAAAAAAGTACAAAATTCATCATGTGATTTGTTCATTTAACAAAATCACAGATTATTCAATGGTCTCTTAGTTGGATGAATGGAAAAATAAAATTAAATATATAGATAATGTACAGAACAATTCATCAGAACGACTATTCCCCATTTAGAAATCCAAGTGCTGCTTTCTGTCCCTGGGTCAGCCCCAGCTGATTAAACACCAAATTCCTAATGCGAGAGATCCCGTGTTTCTCTACTGCTGCCACACTGGGCCTTTAACTCCTGGCATCTCTCAGTTGTGGTTTACAAGATAAAATAAATCCTTTTCCCATCATAAATCCTATATGAGTCAGTATTATCCTGCTTCTGCAGCTGAGAAAATTAGGTCAGACAAGAGAAATTACTTGATGGAGGCCACCAGGGAACTCTGTGTTGGAGTGACAATTAGGGTGGAGGTGCCCTGGGATAATCAGTCAGGTCCTGATGTTTGCTGCATCCTTCCCATGCTGGAAAAAGCCAGCGGCGTCACTTCTTTTTGTCCTTTGAAACTGCTGGGTGATGACAAAAATGGGTTATGTCTTGGGTTAAGCACACCTTTGAGTACATTTCTTAGAACTGCCAAATAGTCCAACTCCCAAATTCCTTTCCTGTTCAACATTAATATTAATGCAGATTTTCTGACTTAAACACATGGGCTTTTCTTGAGTCTACAGATACCAAATTGACTTAAGCCAGAGAAGAAACCGTATTTGGGAAACCCTGAAAATCTTCTTTAATCAGAAGCTTATTAAATGCAGAGCAAAAATATGAACTGCGAATTTTCAAAATGGACACACTCTGTGTTTTGGCTCCTCATGCTTTTTCCCCAGCACAGTGATGGATGTGCTCTCTGTGCTCACCGTTGTCAGACTTTTCTTGAAGGTCAGGGGCTGAGGATTTAAAAATACAACCTGACTGCAATTAAATTGCTTTTGCCTGTCAGCACATTCTCTAGTTCTATGTACCAGCATATTTAGGGTCTCTGTTAGAGGTTTGTCTGCGCAGAAAGCAAAGGAAGCACCCTGCAGGGAACTGAGCAGGTAAAACAAACACCCTGCTTTGGATAAGCTGTTGCAGAGGATTCTTCCATACAAAATACCTTTTTAATAGCATCATCCAGTTGCAAGTCTGTTAGGTGTCCTTTCCACCTGTGATGATCCAATGTTTTACCTGAATTACCTTCATTTCTGGTCTCTCTTTCAGAAGCATTCTGGGCAAGCCCCAAAAGTGTCAGTTTTAGAGAGCTGTCTGACAGCAATAGATCAGGGTCTGGTGAAGATGGTGTTTGTAAGGGTTTGGTTGTGGTTTAAATCCTCTTTCTCAGTATCCCAAGGATGGAGATTCCCTCTTCTCTGGGCTCTACAGCCCTGGTGTAGCCAGTCAGTGCGCACAACCAGCCTGGTGGTCCTCCACTGGCATCACTCCAGCTGGTCAACCTCCTTCTCCTCCAGAAGGCATCATGTGTCTTTTCCGTATATACTTGCCTGGACTTAATAATTTCACTGGGAAAATCCTAATTGCTCCTGTATGGATGAATTGTAATCTTTCAGCAGTGTTTTTCCAAGCGCTGATTTTTCTGGCCCTGCTCCCAGTCAGGCTTTGGTGCCTCCAGAGGGATTCAGCCAAGCTGCCTCCCTGAATCTGCAAGATACAGCTCATAGCCTCAGATAACAAACGCTTATGTATTTTCATTTTGCTTTTATACTTTCTGTCTAAAAACATATGCTCCACTGCCTCCTTGCAAGGAGCACAAATCTCACTCCTGAAAGCCCGGTGTGCAGCTCCTGAGCTGCCGCAAAGCCAGGTTTTCCAGGGCTGTTGTCAGAAATAAGTCCTCTTTATCTCCCTTCCTGTGTCACCGGTCTCCATCTGAGAGAAGGGTGAAGTGTAAAGCAGAGCACACCGAGAGGCTTTAATCACGCTGATGCCACTGTCCCTCACTGCTTGGTGGGTCCGTTCCCAGGAAAAGCCCTGTTGGAGCCATATCTACCTGCCCCTCACATTTTTGTAAGGATGCAGCTCTTCTCACCCTTTTATATCCTCCATTCCTCCTCCTGAAGTGTGTCTGGAGTTGCCAGTGCTGTCTGGGACGTGCAGCAGAGACAGGGACAGAAGACTCCTTCCATCTGGGTGCAAGGCTCGGCATCGCTCTGAGTTGCAGAGCAAGAGGTTTGGACTTTGGTGCCTTGTGCCCAAGAGACACTGACCTGGGCATTTCCCAGAGTGGCTTTCATTAATTACACTGCACCCAAAACGAGTAGCTCGACTTCTCTGTTGCATGGCTTTCCTTCAAAGCAAACCTTCCCCTGCCTGTTCAGGCAGTTCATGATGTTGTGCCACAACATTATGCTGATAACTGTAACCACAGAAGCTGCCTCTGTGCTTCGTGATTCAGTCTTTAACTGCTGCCTACAGCTGTGGTGCAACCTACGTGGGCATTTTCAACACCCCTGGAACCTCACACAAGCTTTGCTCTTCCTGTGAGATTGTGCCATTCTCAGGAGAATTATAATAAAACAGGTCTCTGCATCCTTTTTCTGCGCAGATTACCAGAGCTACCCCAGCACTGCCTTTAGACAGGAGAGCTTGGGCAGTGGTGTCTCAGCTGCCTTGAAGCTCAGATTGGAGGGCGTGTTGTGGAACATCACAGGAGATAGGAGACAGGATGTATCCCTCTGGTTCTGGATCCCTTTAGCTCTGCAGATGTAAGCTAGGTCAGTTATAATACAGCTTGAAGCAGAAAGATGAAAGAGCTGCAATTAACATCATCAAGCCCGTATTTTCTTATGAACAGCAAATGCAAATGTTAATGTAGACAAGCGAAGACCTCTCCCAACCTCTGTATGTGCTGAAAATTTAGCAAGCACATCAATGTGGAGATGCTCGTGAATATTTTTGTATTTTAGCCTTGTCATCAGCAACTTTTCAAGATAATTATGTTGTGTGAAATGATTACTATAGAATGAAAGAGCAAGCTCCAGGGTAGTTTGTCTCTGTGGCTGTTCATTTTTCAGTGATATGAATGATGGTTTTAATCAACAGGTCTATGTGATGGAATAAATTCCACTGTCTCATCATTGCTCTGGGTGCAGGCTGTTTTCACTAATAACTATTTTTCATAACCAGAAACAGCTTCTGTAGAATCCCAGCAAAGAAAAGGACACATATGCTGTACATGAGTACATTGTGCTTTATGGCTAGCATTTCTAAAGCTGCACAAACAATCTGGGTGCCCAGATTCCATCAGTGTTAATGAGGACAGAATAACCAAGCCCTTCATTGCCCTAAGTAGAAAATCTATGTACACTGTGCTTAATTCAAAGTATACAGAACTCAGTGGGTAGGCTTCTGTTGATATCAAAAGATATTAAACCCAGCCTACGTCAAGAACTTCAGAGAAAGCATCAGGCACTTCACACCCCAGCAAAGGGGTTTTGAGATAATCCAGCTGATTTGACACTATGGGACTATTAGAGAGGACTGATACAGCTGGGCTGGGAGCAAACAACCTCTTGTGCTGAGGGTCCCAAAGTGCTGCAGCCCCTGCAGCCTGCAAGGGGATGCTTAAATTGCAGCAGTTTCAGGAGGATTGGGGGGGGTTTAGTAGCACAAGCTGCTGCAGCTGTGCCAGGGCAAGGATTGGCATCAGCACATTGAGAGAGACAGAAAAACCCAAGTCCTTCCTTCACCTTCCTTTTTACCCCAGCTGGCAGCAAGGCTGTTCCTTAGCAAGAGGTATGGCCCCAACCAGGCTGTGTCCATACCCACAGAGATGTCAGCTTCTCCACAAGCCAATGTATCTCAGTCCTTCGTGGCCTCAATCACCAAACTGAAAGGCAAACTGAATTCAGAGGCTGTCCCCAGGTAACTCTTGGGTGCTGTCCTGGACCTGCAACTCGAAGTCCTTGTTTTGCTCAGTACTGAGCTGTTAGCTTGTGCCTTTGCTGCTTGCCTCAGCTGGTGCTGAGCACCAGTGACAGCAGATAACTGGTCGCTCACAGAGCAGCCATTACATGAGGGGACACTTGTTAAGGCCAGTCTTAGTATTGTGTACATGTGAGCAGAGTTACAGACATGACCAGGCTCTCTTGGCTCTTTTAGCTCTTCTCATGTCCCATAAAGATTGTTTGAGCATGATCCAAAATTTCTATATAATGTCTATGCCTGAAAGCCAGGCAAAATCACTACACTGTATTTCCCAGGCCTTTGCCTAGGATATAACCTGGGCAAAGGGCTGGGCATATTCCACTGTGTAAGGATTTGTTCATTTTTAAACACAGCTCTCCAACAGCCTCAGTGAGCTTTGCAAAATGACCTGGATGCAAGAGGCTCCATTTCAGCCCTGCATTTGTAAGCAAGTGGACTTTAGTGGGCTGGGGAGGTGTTACTCAGTTGTCAGTGATATTAGACCAAAATTCTTTGTCTGAGATGCCATTCATCTAACAAAAATGCTGGTTTTCATTTGCTAACCTTTCAAATGTGTCCATCTCTTATTAAATATAGGCTCTCCACCAAATATAAGGGTACCTCACATACAGGTAAAAAATTGGAGCTGAGTATGTATGGTATTTATATTGGCTGTATAATGTATTTATGTTCAGTGTCTAATGCTCTAACTTTAGCATTTGCTTGGGTTGTGTGTTCTGTTTTTACTTTGTTTTCCTGGCAACTTGAGTCAATAGCTCTTGGGTAGAAACTAGAATGCAACTAAACATGCAAAGAAGTGGACTTCAGTTATATCCAACACTATCAAGGGTGTTGGATAGATATGCAAAGCCCAGGCTTATCAAACATGTTTTGTATTCAGTGCTGTGTTATTGAGTAAGGATGATGCCATCCAAAATTGAGCAAATTGGTTTATGGTCTACATGTTCTGCTTTTATAACCAGCAGCTCTCTGCCTTATCCCTCATTTCAGTTACTGGAAATAAGTGTTGTGTTTTTCCAGCTCCAGATTTACTTGTTCATTCAAAGCTAAACCAGCAAAGCAAGGAGATGCTGTATCTGCTGCAAGTCCCTTGTACTTCACCAAGCTCCAGAGCCGAAGGCTTATCAGATGCCCCTTTATTTTTCCTCCTTGAGACAGGATTCTTAAAGGCTGGTTTTATAAAGGCAGGAGTCAGATACATTCAGTAAAGGTTAATCATTCACAGTGGCACTGTAGTTAGTAGCCTGGGAATGGAGACTAAGGAAATTGATGTTGACTTTCTGGGGTGCTTTAAATGTTCTTGAAAACTTTCTCTCCGGTCTTCCTGAAAGCTTCCTTTCTTGTTTACCGCATCTTAAGGATTTTTCAAAGGATGAATAAAAATTCAAATTCTTTAGGAAAGTAAATCTAAGAAAACATATAGAAAAAGAACTGGTGTAAAACTGAAAACTGTTCACCTGGGAAACAGAAAAAGAAATTGTACTTTAGCATGCAATGCATGCCTCATTGGATTTTACTAAATTGCCCTTGCTTTAGCACTGAGTCACAGGAGAAATACAGCATTTCACAAAGCAGGTAGAATTAGAAAGACTTTAAATTATTTCTGGGATAATAAATTCACAGAGACTAAGATGTATTGTGCCAGCCTAATTATTTTGAAATACTGCGGGTAAATCAATGGACGTACACTTAATGTTTAATTGTAGGGACCATCTATTTCTTCCACTGTGTGGGCCAAGTCCTGCTCTCATTTGCAATTAATGAAATCTTACTACAGGCAGTAATTCTATGTGAAATGGGCAGCATTTCAACACTCGTTTGATGATACATGTTGTGACAGAAAAAAAAAAAGCCAAGAGCAGAACACGTGGCTCTTGCTTTCCCACTATTGGCCTAGAGGTGGCATTGCAAAGATCGCCACAATGAAGAGCAGATGACAGCAGCCAGTCTGCTGAAGAAAAGTACATGTTCATTCTGAGTGGTTTTCCAAAAGGAAAGGACCTCTTGAGTCTATATTGGGTCAGGTGAGCTTCTGCCATCCAAAATCAATGCCGAACCTATGGCAAAGAATGGCTTTTCTCTAATTCACTCAGAATTTGTGAATTCTCTTGGCTCTTACCTGCTGACTGCCGGGCTTAGGCAATGCTGAGAATGTGGGTTCCTGCTCCAGCTGAAAGCTGGTGGCCAAGAAAAACTGAGTATCATTGCCAGCTTGGGGGAACTAGATTTCTCTTGCTTTGTGTTCTCTGTGGAGGTCATTCAGAGATGACCATGGTAGACTTTAAATTGTGACTGATTCCATTCAATGGTTGGCACAACAGACAACATTTGTGTGTTTTCCAGGCAGAACATTGCTGTAGCATTTGTTTCTAACCTGCTTCTAGGTCCTTGTCTGGCTTCCTCATGAAAAGGACACAGGTTTTGAGCTGGAAGATCCTAAGAGCAGGGATTGCTGTCTGCGCATTCTCTATATGAAGGTTTTCTTCTGCGTGAGCTTCTCAAGGACACCTGCATGCCACCAGCAAAACTGTACCCTTGTCACCCTGTGCTCTGGAGAGACCAGTCCTCCAGGGACTGAAATGCCACCAACATCCTTAAAAGAGTCACTTTGGGGTTCTTTGAGCGTTACCTGGGGGCAGAAGGTGGTCTTCATGGTGAGAGTCACAGTGCTCAAACTCCTTTGTAATGCTTTTCCCGCTCCCACATCATGACAATTGGGGTCCAGGTTGCTCTGACAAATGCTTTGGCATGTGGCACAGGGGAGAAGCACTTTCTGTAGAAGGTGACGGTCATATTTGCTTGCTCATTGTCCTCACAGCAGGTGTAAAACGTGTCCTAGGAAACACCCTCTTAGTCAAAAATGTTTGCGCAGGCTGAAAGTTTACCTTTGTAAAATTGTCCTTTTGCAGTCTGCAACCCATCAGGGCTCCAGAGCTTTCTGTGCAAGCCACGTAACCAAATCAGCCCTGCCTTGGTTCTCCACTGTCGACTGGAAGCAAAAATGTGTTAATTTTATGGCGCTGCTAAGATCTCGCAGCACAGGGGTCACCCTGTGTCAGAGTGCACAAGTGGTGCCGCATCACCACGCCCGCGCAGCAGGGGCTACATGAAAATGTAATTCACAGAAGAATATTATCAATCCAAGGAAATCATTAAAGGGAGCAGGTATTACTTAGGATTATCCAAAGGTCTTACTTCCATCATCCCCCCTTTGCTATGTACTGATGTCAGAGCCACCTGAACTTCACCTGTCCCCATCTTTCCTTTGGGTCTGTGGTACGCTGGAGATGTCCTGCCCTCGAGATGCTCCTTGGGGAATGCGCCTCTCCTGTTGCTTCCATCCACCTCCCACTGCGGCTGCCAGCATACCTGCCCTCTGCGGGGCTAAATCCCTCGGGACAAGCCGGGCGCGCATCGCCTCTCCGGCAGCGGCACCCTTATAAGAGGGGGGGAAATCTCCCGTTGCCATGACAATGAGCCTGACGGGATGAACATTCCTTTCTGTGAACAGCAATTCAAAGCTTAAAGCAATGCTGCTGCCTCCCAAAGCTTATTAGTGCCACGCGTAAACAGAGCTGGGCAAAGCCTCGGGAAAATAAAGGGGCGGGGGGGAGCTGGCTGGTGCCGCGGACCCTTCCCCGCTCGGGCTTCGAGCAGAGGAAGGCGATCGCTTTCTGCCTCTTTGTTCCGGGCCCTGGCACAAATCAAATGCAGCCTCCCTTCCCCCAGCAAAGCTCGCGCTAAGCTGGAGCACACTAAAGCGAAAACGGATTAAAAAGAAAAATCATCCTTGCTGCAGCAGATGAGGAGGGTATAAATCAGCGAGATGGAGGGTGCTCTGCCCCGGGGCTGGGCCCGCCGCTGCCAATGGGGGGCTTAACTCAAAGACGGTCGGGGAGCCCGGGGTGCGCGCCGACCCCTCCTCTGAGTTCCGGACCTGCAGCACCGGCGGGCCGAGAAGGGCAGAGGCCAAAGCCGCTGCGGGTGTGAGTGTCCGGAGCGCGGGGCGAGCCGGAGCTGCCGCTCGCCGCGCTGGAGGGAGCTCCTGAGACGGCAAAAGTGCTGTGTCGTGGTCCAGCCCTCCCAGGCCAGACCCCAAAACGAAGGAAACCGGTTATATTTCAAGATGCTTTTAATAGCTGATGTTGGCAGACAGGTTGTTTCTTTTTAGATCTATGAAGAGTTTTTTTTCTTTCCCCTGTGTAAATTAGTTTTATGTAGGTTGTAAACAGCCTATATAGGTCTTGGATTTTTTTTAAGGTTTTTACATACAAAATCTGACTTTCTTCGAGCCACGTGACTCTGGGAGCTGGGGGAGTGAATTTTCAGGTTGAGGGTGACACAGCATAATGTCAGTTCAATAATGTCAATTATCTTTTCCCCCATCAGCTGTCCCATAAACCAGGGCTGGCACAGGCACAGTACAGGCTGGGAGGGTGACTTGCAGCTAGCCCTGACAACTAATAAAATAGAGTGAAAAGTTGGGATAAGTGAGCATAGCCCCATCAATGAGGCAAAGTGGGAAGTGGACATGCTCCTTGCTGTGGGTTGGGCTCAGTGTGGCTGGTGTCAGTGTCCACAGGTCACCTGGCAAATTCATCCCCAGAAAGAAAGGGGTTCTTGCAAGAGTGGGTGGAAAAGCAGCTGGCCACTGGAGGACTGAGGGGAAGACTACAATAAAACAAACCTGCTTGCTTTGTGCAGGCTTTGGCAGCCTTGAAACGTGGGTTAAAACTGGTGAAAGCCGCCCAGAGGCGAACGCTGAATAAGGACAAGTGAGACCATATCTTACTTGAGCTAGTTAAAGATTGGCTGTGTTTTGGCACTTTTCCTCAGTTCTTGTTTCTATTTGCTTCAACCACTGGGTGCTGAGCAGTGATAACAAACCCAAGAGGCTCCATCCTTTGTGGAGGGGCTGTCTCCAAAGCACCCAGGGCAGTGAGGCTGAGAAGGGCTTACAGTGCTTGTACCATGGTAGGAGACCCCAGATAACACCACACAAACGCCAAAAGAGGGGCAGTGAAAGGGGATTTGGTTATAAAGTGCAATTTGTAACCAGAGTCAGATGTGATGCTGAAGGATTCTCAAGCCCAGGCAGCTGGGTGTGGTATTCTGCAAAGGCCTCTAAATACACAGAGTCAAGACCACACTCCCCAGAAAATGCTGGGTTTGTCACTGGTGTTGTTGTGCCAGGAGGAACAGATTAAGGGAGGATTCCCTCATTTGGGAAGGGGGGGACTCCTTAATCCCCAAAGCCTGGATTTAAAGATCCTAGAGAGAGTAATCACAGACAGTGGATTAGCATCAGTTTGGGAGCCTGGCAGGAGAGGGCACCGTGGCACTGCCAACCCCGGGGTTGGTCCTCACCCTTGTTTGCAGCTCCTTTTCCCAGGCCTGTGTCTTAGACATGTTCACTTGGAAACACAAAATTCACAGAAAGGAAGACGTCAGAAAGAGCATTTCCTCAAGTCATGGATGATTTCCTGCAAGTGACAAGTGTGTAAAACATGTCTCGGGCAGGTGACAAGTGATGGCAGGGGTGTGGTGCGTTTGTTTGTTTGTTTGTTTTTATAAGCACCTTTAATATTGCTCTTGCAAGGCTTCTGCCATCACAGACTGAGTCATCCTTTAGCCAGAAGAAGAAAAGGAGGAGATGCTTGTCAGTCAACAGAAAATAGCTGGTGTAGGGCCATCCCCATGCTGCCCAGAGGCGTGCTGGCCTCCAGCCATGCAAGAAAACCCACAGTTAGTGCCTTGTTTGTGTGGGAAGCCTGGAAAACAGAGTTTGTGGCAGTACGGCCCTCATTTTTTACTTACCGTGGCTCAGCTGTCAGGGAGCAGGACCATGCACTGCTTTTCCCTGAGAATGCCAAGCCTAGTCTTTTCAGCAAGGTCTGACTTCTTTCTCATTCAAAACAAAACCTTAAAGCATGCAATTTCCATACAGATATAGCACAAGTGAAGTATTTAGCCTGGCTGAGGCATATTTCCCCTGGGAGATCTTGCAGGAGAAATGGACCATATTGGCTTTTCCAACTGGCCTTAGGTACTGCTGCAGCAGCACATGAACTCAGTGGTGTGTGCGTTTATCTGGCAGGAGGCAGTTGCCTCAAACACAGTGAGGATCAGCTCCCCGAGAGCTTCACCATTTCAAATTTAAAACTGCATTATTTATTCAGACAGGATTTTCTGCCAGCAAACCTCGCATCCTTTTTTGCATCCTCTGTAGTCAAGAAGAAGGATGGTGATACGTTTGATGGTGCCCAGAGCATGGCCTGCGTTCCATGGCAATGTCCAGGCTCAGCTGAGCTGGGTGGAGCAGTCGGGCAAGAGCCAGGCAACGCAGCTCGGGCAGGGCAACTGGAGCTTCAGGTCCTGCTGCGCGTTGCCTTCTTGGCTGCATTCTTTAAAAGCTCCCTTTGGGCGATACTGGATCACCTCCCTGCCCTCTGACAGGGCTGCTGCTGCTCTACCCCAGCCTTGCAAGTGCAGCCCATCAGCTACCTTGGCTTTCATGTATAATATGATCGTGTCCCTTCACCATTCCCTGCTCAATTGAGGGTCGATGTTCTCTCCTCTCCTGCCATTGCACCTGCTCAGCCACACTGATGGAGAGGGGGATTTTTGTTCTCATGCCATCAATGCCCAGTCTTGGGAGACTCTGCTCCCTTTTGAAACAGGACAGGTTTCAAACAAAACAGAGCACATCTACCCCTGGAGCACAGCAGAAGAACACCCAGGTGCTGTTTGGCAGAGAAAGCTCCATCAGCAGGTTACCCAGTCCCATACTTGGATGCTGCTGGGAGAGGTGTCACATGCTGCATGTTGACAGACTTGCACAACTGTGGGGTTGTCTGCCTTTTTTATTTCCTTCCTGGGCTATGTCTAATTGAATTTGGATAGTAGAGGGGTTTTGTAAGAGACTGTGCCACTGCTCTAGAAACCCCGCTCCTACAATTTATCCTTTCAATTTATATGTTGCCAAGGAGCTATGCTAACCGTCGCCTCTTAAAGGGTGAAAATCCTTTCTGTTGTTAAAAATTGACTGTATGGAAGTCTCTGAGGACCAGCACCAGTTTGTTCCATGCACCAAATAGGAGCAGTGGTCTGAGTCTGGTTTGTAAATCAGGTCACTGACATTAGCAAGGCAAGAACAGCAAAAAACCTGGCGCTATTCTCCCATCTGTGCTCAGAGGAGACCCGGAATGGTAGCAGCAGAAGGCTGCAGGGAGAGAACAAGGTGTCTTGGCATACCTGTGTGTATGTAATAGTCAAGAGAAGTCTTTGTTTTCAGCAGGTTGTTTTCCATCGCTCCCATGTAGCCACCAGTGTAATTGTAGCATCCAGGGCGCTCAGAGAGATAATGCCCAAGAGTAACAGCTAATGGGGAAGGGTGGGAGAGAGAAGATGAGCAACTTCTTATTGCTGCCATATGCTTTAAATCCCTTCAGCTCTCTTGCTACAGCCAAAGTTAGGAATCTTTTTTTCATTGGCAATTGGCAAAAATGCTGTTTTAAAAGAGCCAGATTAACAAAGCAAAGCCAAGGAAGTAACTGCCTGCCCACCCCTGGGATGCCTTCCTGCTCCTGCCTGCAATCAACATCTCATCAACTCACCCTGCCGACTTCAGGCACCTCCCTGGTTTTACCATCTTGATCAAATCAAAGAATGAAGAGTCCTTTGCTTTAAACAGAGACCACCAAGATAAACCCAGGAGTTGTTCTTCAGATCTCAATGCATGCCTGGACTGCTGGAGAGCATCCTCTGAGAGGGAGGAGATGGATCACAGCCCATGGGAGAGAGGGCAGTGCCTCAACCTACTGCACTGGTTTGAGAATCCTACAGGCCCTCTGCCCTGGCCAGCGGAGGCTGAAGCTGATTTTTCAGTCAGGGCACTACTGGGGATGGAGGGAGGGCAGACATCGCAGAGCCACGATCCTGTTTGCTCTGATCACTAAAGGTCACGAGGTGGCTCCGTCTGTCAGGGGGAGGAAATGAACTCGTATCTTCAGCAAACTAATTTCAGGCTTGTACTAATTCCCCTTTCAGTTTAATTTAATCATCTTTGGTGTCTGATTCTACAAACGTGGCTTTGTACTTCTAAACCTTTGCTGCATATTAGCTGAGAGGCAGCTGGAATTTGAATTTGATTTTGACTATAGTGAGAAACCTTATATTTAGAACTTGGCAAACCTCTGTAATGCAGGAGCACATCAGTTTATAAATGCAGGTTGCTTTGATCAGTGTAATTTTGGAGGCTGAAGTATGAGAGAGAGAATATAGGCTGGATACTGGTACTCATAAAGGAGCAATAGAAAAGTATCCTACCAGGTGATTGCAATTATATTACTCTACAATATCAGCCTGCCTAGAATTTGCTGCAAAGGATTGTTTGCAATAGAAAAATGCTTTGGGTTACAAAGTACTTCCAGTGCAGTCTTTTGTAGCCTGCAATATAAGGGTCAGGTACACAAACATGTTCTCTCAGGTGAAGGGGCTGGGGACAGCCAAGAATGGCCAGAGCTGGACTGACCCAGGGATGTGATGCAGACCAGGAAATGAAGACCAACTGAAATAGCAGTGGGATAAACTGCCTGCTTTCATCCCTCTTCTCTGTTGGACAAAACTCCTGCTGGCTTCTTTGCCATGTAGGATGCCAAACTAAGAGTCACTCTTGGCATTAAAACACGTGTAGGATGCAGGGTTTTGCCATATGTTCTAACAAAAGCAAGTACTTTAGTTTGCAGCTTGGGGCTGGAGCTGGAGGCATTCCCAGTGATTGCCTCTTCCGGTGGCTCATGTCCCTTTGGAACCTGTCCTGTTTCAAAAGGAGACACCTCTGACCGACTTCACAGCAGCTCCCACGGGCACATGGACCCAACTGCGCCGCTGTAGATTCTGGAGTGCTCCCTGGACATCTCTGGGGCATCTGGGCATCTCTGGGGCCTGGTTTTCTTTTGGAGTTGCTGTTAGAGGGAGGAGTGCTTGGCACCTGCAGGGTGGGGAGCAAGGGCTTTTAGCAGCTGGGAGGCTCATCTTGGCCTTATTGCTTCCCAGGAAAGACTGATTTTTAGAGAGAGGGTTCCCTTTGCATAAGCAAAAGTGATTGCTTCCAGAACTTTGGAGTACATGGTTTTAAGGAGCTCAGGTTCTGTTCCCAGCAGAAAGAGAGAAAAACTAAGGCAGTAGCAGTGACTTTGCTCTTCATATTTGCATGGGCAGAACAGAAAATGGAGCTTCAATGAAAATATTATCACCGGTTTTGTGGGCATGATAAAGGAGCATTCACCACCTCCCAAAAAGCAGTAAGATGAAGAGATGACCCTTCCTATCACTTCTGCCATCTTCTGGCTTCCAAGAAATACCCCATCACTTCGATTTATTGACATGCTGGGGAAAGGCAGTTAGTTTTCACAACCAGCCAACCCTGTGAGTTCAGATCTTCTGGAACAGAAATGAAAATGGAGCCTCCACATCTCCTGTGTGTGAGGAAGCACTGGTGTTTTCAAAGCGCCGTTGTGTGACGGTGCGCTGGGACCTCAGCTCTGGTGGTTGCTCATTCTCTGCTTTGGGGCTGGGGCTGCCTCTACCCAGATGTAACTCCTCGGAGAGCTTTACCAGCAGATCTCCACGACTGCAGGGTTCCGTCTGTGCTAGTCCCCAAACCCACCAAGCCCAGCAGAGCCCAGACGACCCAAGCTGGAAGCTTGAGCACACAGGCCTCCTCCACAGCCACTGCGTCAAGAGGTTACTGCCCACTCTCAGAGCTCCTTCTAGCCTGGGATTCCGTCTGCTCCCCAACCCAGCACAACACCAGAGCCCAGCGAGCACTGGAATGCTGCAAAGATTATTCTTGCACCACGGCTAGAGCGAGAGCACGAGAGATTTGGTGCCTTCCAGCTTCTGCCTTTTGGGCCCGTGGATCCTGCGGCAGGAGCCGGTTTGTCTCCCGGTGAAGAGCTGAGCGCGGGCCAGTTGGCAGCGCCTGCGCAGGGACGCCGTGCTCAGAGCAGAGTCGGGATTGATGCACGGCGTGGCTAAAACGGATTGACAGATTTGCAGAGAGCAACTTTCATGCATCCCATATGTTGCTTAGCTCCCTCTGGGTGACTTAAGAGAAGCAAAAAAATATTTTGCTGGAGGAGAATTAGAGTATTTGTATACTTTGTCATTTTTAAGTGTCCCTTTTCCCCCCTCTAGCTTGATCTGATGCGGTCAAAAAGATAAAAAGGTATCAGTTAATCATTCTGGAAGCGTGCACAGATGTATTAAATAAATATAGTTTCCTATGGCCCTAACAGCAGGCACAGTTAAGTTCCTAAAATTGTCAAGAGGTTCTGCTCTCTAAGTATTGCAGCCCTGACTAAGATTATCAAAGATATAATGTGCTAAAGGGCACAGTAAGTGCTGGGGCACTCTGCTTTCCACCTGAACTTTTGGCTTGTTACCTATAGCAGAACTTCCCAGGAAGTATGAAATGTAACCTTAAGGTCAAACAAGAACTTTTTAGAGCAATGCTATTTTTACTTCTCTCTGTTTCATGTAGGCAAACACGTGCAGTGCAGACCATCAGTCCTGATGAAGTGCCATTGTTTAATACCGAAAAAATGCACATTTGAGCTAGTTTGCATTTCCTAAAAACTGTGTTATTGATTTGACAATATATTTTTCCTCAGAAAAAAAAAAAATCTGCAGTTATTTTTTCATTCTTGCCCCTTGGAGAGCTCACTACCATCTGTTTTTCTTGGCTTTGCATTACCTTATTTTTTTCCACTTGTTCTTTTCCCACTGTGCACCACTGAAGGACTATACTATACATTATCTCATAGCCAAATTATGCAGGGTATTGTAAACATGTTGTAAACTCTGCCAGCTGCAAAGTCAAGGGCTTTGAGAGATCTTGCTTAGCACTGGAAATGATCTTTGAAGAAAGAAGGCAGCCTTTTGGAAGCAGATTTGCAGGACAGCGTGACACAAAAGTGTAATACTGCTTTTGCAAAATGCTAAGGGGAGGAAAAGGAGCAAATAAATTTGTTCACAGATCCCCATAACTTTATCACAGAGGCCAAGGAGTCCCTGAACCAGTATCTGCTCAGCACCCACTGATAAGACACAGCAGGGCCCTGTGTCCTGATGCTGGGACCTGCAGGCTCTGACAGGTGGGACAGGGATTTGAGCCTGATAAAGTTCCACACTGCCATCATTTCAGGCAGGACAGGATCATGCTCAGGGCACATCACAGGACTGAAGCTCCTGCATGGTCCCAGAGTTATCTCCGGAGCTGGAGCAGCCATGTCCTGCAACCATGTCCTGGGAAGATGCAAACTGCGGAGCATCGTGTGTTCTGCCTTGCAGGGTTGGGGCCCATTGCTGCCCTCAGAAATATGAGTTGAAGGGGAAGAATCACAGGTGTGTGAGGATAAGTCTGTGTAAATATCCCTAGCTATAGACCTTTGTGTATCTTTTGATCGTTCAACAATAAGAATGTTGGCAGTAGCAATACCAGGCATACCAGAAATCATGCCTCAAAAATATACAATAACCTTAAAATCCCCTTTATGAAATTTATCTGTTCTCTTTGTCTGTCTTCTGGTGTCTGATCTCGGTACAGTGAAGGTCATGCCTTCAGGCTTTCATCCCATGGTACACTTCCCAAAAGGGCAGATATCTCTATGGGAGACACCACTTGAGCCCAGGAACTGGGAGTGCAAGAGGGAGGACTAAGCAGCTTGGAAACAGAGGTTACCATCACCCTTGCTAATAGAGAGGCAGGCATGGGGCTGTACCGATGCACTCCCAAATTCCTTGAAAAGGACTAAAAAGTGATATGGATTATAGGACCACAGGGAAGAGCCCATTTCAGTGGATGGTGGACATGTAAAATACCTGTACAGGCTGATGATACACGTACAGCCCTCAGTGAAATGCAGTTGTCTACATTTGCTATAAATTCATAATGAATGCTATTGTGCTTGGATTTTGACTGACAAGGAAAGCAAAGGCTTCTTACGTTTAGAGGAGATTTGAGGTGTAGTTATGAGAGCAATTGTTCTGGTACCAGAGGAGTGGCCCTTAAACAGCATTTCGGGAAGAGGCCTGGGGCTGCACGGGAGCATGTGGTGCTTGGGTTGGCAAAGGCCCACTCCACCCAGCATCCTTCAGCCGTCCTCCCTGTGCAACAGCTCAAGACCTTAAAAGGCTGCTGCCACCAAGACCAATAGCTGGACAGGGCGTTCGTCTGCAGTATTTAGGGAATTCAAACCTGTCTTTTTAATTATTCCAGCAATACTTCATCTTCCTCTCCAATGGTTAGCGAAAAGGATCACCAGTTCAGTCGTACTTACATAATGTGACTGTGAATATCCTATGACTTATTGTCCTATCCCTGATCTTTTCACAGGGTTAAGAGCTTAGGGGTGAAGAATTGCTCGGCTGGGTAAGATGTATTTCTTTTTGCAAAGGATGGATGATGTTTTTCCAGATCTGGAAGTATTCTTGTGAAAGTTATTTCTTCTCTACAGAGTCTTTTATTACTATTATGGGCTTATGTTCATAGGCTTGCACTCTCATTAAGGGGCACAGATTTAAATAAGGGGCTTTAATCAACAATTTTCATCATTATTTAAATCAGCTAGCAGGAAACACAAAATTGATTATTTAAATTAATCTTGTTCTTCATTTGTAGTTTTTAATTATTTTCCTAAGGAACAACTGATACTTCCTCACCAGAGCCTGGTACTCTTTTTTCACTTATGATCAGGATACGCTATTACCATATTTATTTAAGAATCTGCACATTAAGTCTAAAGTTACTTAACAATTTTCATTTATGTGCCAAACTGATGAACAAAACCTCTACTCCATGATTTATTTTAATGTTTGTGTTAAGGTGCACTGCAGAAAAAAGTAACATTAGTTACTGTGCTCTAATTTAAATCACATGCTAATCTTAAATATGATGGACGGATGGGGCAAGGGGAAGAACACAGTTATCAAAACTGATTCTGCATTCGAAATGGACATTTTGAACCCAGGAAATATTACCTCTTTTACAGCAGGCTGGGGTGGTTCTAATCATCAAATCCTTATAAAGACTCATATGGGAGAAAGTGCAATCTTCTGTTCGCTCTTTGTTTTCAATCCCTGATGGTTTCCTCAAATTGGAGTGAACTGAAGGAAAGAACATCTTTCTGTGTGTCCTGAGAAGAAATGGGTCTGTAGGAAACGGGCTTAGAGTCTCAAGAATCTCCTGATCCATTTGGTTCAGCAAATACTTCAGCCACTGCAGTGGCTTGACTTAATCTAAAATTTGTAGGGGTTAATTGCTATTTATTATAATATTACAACAAAATTTAGGCCATAATGTTTAGTGCCACTGATTCAGGTTTTAAACTAAAATCATCACATTTTAACCATATAATGATACATTTAAAAAATAATCCTATGCTCTGATTTTTCTGGAAAAAGGACATTTTGCATTTTTATCTGCCTTTCATTTGCATCAGCTCTAGCTCAGGGCAGCCACAATGACTCAAGGAGCCATATTTCTGATTCGTACCATTGTGTGTAAGAAGAAGGCAAAAGCAAAATGAACCTTTTTTGAAAAGCTTTGGGGTAGATCTGTGCACATACACATCTGTTTTTCAGATTGAAGGGATTAGATAGTCAAATTCATCCTTTAGGGAATTCAGCTGACTTTAGAGGAGAAACTAATGTCCAAGTTAGAGACCTGTTTTCTTGTTGGCTTCAACCATGAAGACAGAGAGTCCAAGGCTCTCTGTGAGTACAGAGATGGGATTTTCCTATGCTGACGGATGCATCAACCTCCCTTCAGTGTGAGTCTCAGCAGGTTCACATTACTGAACCTCTGTGCCACCCCTTCTCCCAGCACCTCATGGGATACTTGCTCCCTCCCTCCCTCCCTCCCTGCCTCGTCACTGCTGGAATTGTGCAGTACCTCTCTCCTGGTGCTCTAGTTTGGCAGCCATCAGCCCATTTTGCCAATTCCCTGAGACAGTTTCCTCCAAATCACGCTTGGGACTAAAGACAAAACAGCAAAGGCTTGATTTCTTTTCGTTCCCCTGCCAGAAACCATATACAGCATGCCAAGATGTGACATGCAACACCTTGCATTACAGACACACATCATTCATGCTGACTCAGAGCAGGGAAACCCTCACTGCTTTGTCCCACATTATTTCTGGTCTGATGCACCAGGGAAAGGCTTCAGCTTTGTGGTGAGGTTTAAAACCCAAGTTGTTGGGGTTTTTTCCTTAAAGTTTTAGCCTGGCTTGGGTTTTTTTGGGAGGGGTTGTTTTTTGGGGAGGTTTTGCCAGAAGCCTAAATGTTCTTCAGTAGCCACTGATTCCAAATGATGGTTCTGGCTGCAAAACTCACTGCAAAGAAATGGAAACCAGGAGCAACAGAATGACTTCAACAGCAGCACCCACTCAGGGTGACTCCAGCCAGCCTGTCTCTGAATTTCAGATCTAGGAGGTCAAAATTATGGTCCAGGGCTTTTGAATAACTTTATGCTGTATTTTGGGCTGTGTTCGTCTGTGCCCAATCTCCCTCCCAGAAAGCAGAGTGGCCCTCGTGCTGGCGCTGCCCCACCAGTGCCGTGGGCACGTGCTGAGGCTGGAGCAGGAGCTTTGCCATCCCAGCAAACACTGACACCGTGTGCTGTCAAGAACCAAGGGAGCTCCTTTCATCTCACAGCATTATGCAGAGCAGTGATGGAGGGGAACATAAAGAAGGTAGAAGCAAAAATTACGGGTAATGGAAGAGCACATTTCTGATGGCTTTTTTGTAGTTGTTGTTGTTAATGTAGGGTTTTTCATATGTGCAAAAACCTATTTAGACCTCGAGTGCCTTAGTGCCATGAGAGCCTCAGCCTCTGCACCTCCCTCTGCCTGGCCCAGCACATCTACCCCACACAGCTCCAATGCACCTTTATCTTCAAGCTGTTCCTGTCGAGTCCTCTCTGCTCCTGCCGTACAGAGCGCATGTTAATGCAAACGGGCATCAAAGAAACTAGAAATGATGTGCAATTCAACATCATTAAGTATGAAATCACTCCTCTCCCATGCAGGGCTGTATCAATCAAGTCAGCTTTGGGTCTTTTCTTTCCCGGGAGCTTCTGCTGCAGGTGCCTCTGAGAAGCACTTTGCTGTCCGTGCTCCGTGTTTCCTGACAGGGATGGTCTATGGTCATCCGTGAGCACACACCATCATCTCCCTACTGACTCAGCATGTGGAAGGATGGATACATACCTTTATTAAAGGCAATCTTAATCTTTCTTATGGAACATTTAATAAAAATGTAGGCTTAGAGCAGCTTTCAGAGGCAGCCACAAATTGCCAGCAGTAATACACCAAAATTAGATGGCATAGATGAGGTTCGTCTGTTGTCATCCTCTGATTGCTTTCTTCCATCACTTGCCTTAACCGGATTTGTTCCTTAGCACCTGGCCATTGTCTGGGGAGAGCTTACAGGTAACAAAACACATTGGCACAGTTATTTTTATATTAAAAAAAAAAAGTAATAGCTGAGGTCCAAGTGCAAAAGGAAGTGGGTGGGTGGGTGTAGGGGCATGTGGGTGGATGGTTGCAGAGTTGGGGTGTAGATGAAAGGATGTGGATAGGAGTGTGGATTGGTACATGGGCAGGTGGATGTATTAGTGGAGGGGTGTAAGAACTGGGTGCGAGTGGCTTGATATATGGGTGTATGAGTGCACAGGCGGGTGCATGCATGGGTGCATTGGTTGGTGCATGAGTGGGTGGGTGTGCAGGTGCCTTGGCTGGTGCAGGAATGGGTGTGTGGGTGCCCAGGTGCATGAGCTGATGCAGGAATAGGTGGGTGATATATGGGAGCATGCATGCATGGGTGGGTGCACAAGTTGGTGCACGCACGGGTGGAAGGGTGCATTGGCTGGTGCAGGCACGGCTGCATGGGTGCACAGGTGCATGAGCTGATGCAGGAATAGGTGGGTGATATATGGGAGCATGCATGCATGGGTGGGTGCACAAGTTGGTGCACGCACGGGTGGAAGGGTGCATTGGCTGGTGCAGGCACGGCTGCATGGGTGCACGGGTGCCTTGGCTGGTGCAGGAACGGGTGTGTGGGTGCCCAGGTGCATGAGTTGATGCAGGAATAGGTAGGTGATGTATGAGTGCACGAGTGGGTGCACAAGTTGGTGCGTGCATGGGTGGAGGGGTGCACGGGTGCCTCGGTTGCTGCAGGCACGGCTGTGTGGGTGCGCAGGTGCCTTGGCTGGTGCAGACGCGGGTGGGCGCCCGGTGCGGCGGCGGTGCGAAGGGCGGGTGGTCGGACAGACAAAGCCCCAGGACAGATGTCAGGGCACGTGCGCAGCTGCCGCTCCCCGCTCGCCGGCACAGCCCGGCCCCGCCGCTCCGGGCGGCAGGCGCGGGCGGGGCGGGGCTGCGGGC